>CM061265.1:67600346-67775346 GCA_030848825.1 Tadarida brasiliensis | reverse complement strand
GATCCTGGGGGATGGAAGGGACCAATTCTAAAGAGAACATTAACGTTAATATAAATTTATGTGATTCAGCTCACTTGGGAGTATGAAAATATATATTTTTAGTGGACTCTCAAATTACAAATTTTCTTTTCAATATTCATCAGTTAAAATGTTCATCTACATATTATAATATTGTTCTTATTTTCACTTATAATCTTGCTTATTATGTTCAGTTAATTTTGGATACTTTAAGGAATTTAAACCTCAATCTGTATAATAGTAGAGCTTGTAGACTGAAGGAGATGCCATGGGGACACAGAATGCACAATGAAGTCAATGAAAACGTGGGCTGTCTTCAGAGCAGACTGAAACATGATTATTAATCACAGAGGTCTGGAGAAAGGACACACTATTTTGAGGATTAATATTACCCAGACCTCTCTCTACTCCCATGGACCTAATGTAGTTTTTGGTTGTGGCTTTAGAAATCTCTTTGAGAGTAGAAATAATGTGTCAGCTCTTTTTGTGTGTGTGTATATAACAATAACTAGTAATCAGTTAGTGATTTCACATTTCAAAACACATTAGTTTTCCACACAAGGTTCTATGAGTGGGATAGACTACTGTTTTGACTGTGCAACCATTGACAGTAGACATTTGCAGTTCGTGTTGCCCACACTCACATGATTCAGAAATCCTAGATAGCAATTAAAATCAGCCTCCATTTATATACATATCATGAAAATAGTTCAGTGAATTGTCAGTGACTTAGGAGTCAGAAAAGGTTTGAATTTTAAAGGATGAGAATAATTTTCTGGGAAAATATTTTTCAAAATGTCACTTTTTCAGGCTAAGTTATCTATGCTATTTGAATAGATACATTTGCTTATTTCCCACTCTTCCAGGAAGTAAACATGTCTATATGAATGTCTGAATATGTTAAAATACATTAATAAAATTTCTGAATAACTATTATGCCATCTTCCCCAAAGCCATCATATGCAAACTGCCCCATCCCACCTCAGCTTCTCCTATATTTACTCCTTTTGCTATATCAGCTCATATTTCAGTCTCTTATTGTGAGCCACTAGGTATTCTCATGTTTGGATATGAGAAACTTCTTTTACTACTGAACTCCAACTCATTTACCATATTTTTCTTAATCTGTGCTTCTAATTATAAACATTGTCTTTTGAGTTCTTTAGTCCTTTCTTCTTAGAATTGGCCAAGACTCTTTAGGGTTAAAAAGCCAGAAAATACATAACAAGACTTGTGGAAATGATGAGGTTAGGGAACGGAGCCTTTCCAGAACTGAGGACGTGGCTGTTCCCCAAGCTGTCTTCAGAATGTGGGTTAGGAGGGTGGACTTTGGCAGCTAGAAATCATTGCTCACTTCTCTGAGAACTAGACTTGGCTGGGTCACTGTGCCTTCCCTCTATTTCTATTGGTCTGGTTGGCCTTTGGGGGTGGTAAGGAAAATAAAGTGTGCTAGACTCCAAGTACTAGAGTAAAGAGGATTGAAATGTGAACATATAATAAACATATTATTAACTATGTACCGGGAACTATGCAAAGCATTAAAAAATTAGAAATGTGATAAAAACCACAAACTACAATCAAGAGTCCTTCATATTTTTGTTGTTGTCCTTGGGGGGAGTTTAAGCAGGCACATATGTAGTTAACTACAGGCCAGTGAATTTAGAAATTGTTGATTAATACCCCTGACCAGCAAAACTCGACCAAATAAAGAAGCTTATTCTAAATATTAATAAACTGAATACAATTTTATAATTATTCCCAGAAGGCTGATTACTGAGGACTTAACACATCAAGAGTAAAATTCTTACCCAGAATGTACTATGTCCCAATAGTAGAAGCTGTGAACAGTGCTGAATAACTGTAGGTGACTGGATTGCTATTCTTTTTATATTTTTAACACTTTATTTTTTAGAGAAGTTTTAGGTTCACATCAAAATTGAGAGGAAAGTACAGAGAGTTCCTATGTAGACCCTGCCCCCATACATGCATAGCCTTCCCCATTATCAACATCCCCCATCAGAGTCCATAGTTTACATTTGGGTTTCCTCTTAATACTGTATATTTTATGAGTTAGGACACAAGTGTAAAATGACATATATCCACCACTATTGTATACAGAGTATTTTCACTGCCATAAAAATCTTCTGTGCTCCATTTATCCATCCCCCACCACAACCCCTGGCAACTCTCATCTTTGTACTGTCTCCATAGTTTTGCCTTTTCCAGAATGTCATAGTTGGAATCATACAGTATGGCTATTCATTTTAAAATAATGAACACACCATCTCCATCAAGAAGTCTGTGCATTTAGCTTTCTGTTAAGTACATATTTGTCAGTGGGTTCTAATTTCCACTGGCTTGTTTTACCAGGGTCCTCGTGGTCCTCAGGGAATTGATGGGGAACCAGGTGTTCCTGGGCAACCAGGTCCTCCAGGGCCTCCTGGACATCCTTCTCACCCAGGACCTGATGGCATGAGCAGGGTGAGTTGTATACATGGTTCAGTGTCATATTTAGATGATATAGTAAGTTTTTGATTTATTTCTATGATTTTAAATTATGTTGGTTCAGCTGTTGACCCTTGACTGTAAGAGCAGCTAAATTAATGCAATGCTGCTATGAACAATGATAAAAGGAAGAGATCCACAGGGAATTGTTGGAAAATTCAAAGCAGCATTTTTTAAAGTGCTGCTTCAAAGGTAGTTCTCAAGGTCAGCTCTGGACTTTGTGAACTTTGTTCTTTCTGTTTTTCTAAAGGACCATGAACATTGTCTCCACTGTGAAATGAAAAGGGCTCAGAAAGCTGGTGAAATCTGTGTTATGACCTCCACACCAAGGGAGGATGACACATCTGTGATGATGTATGTGAAAGGGCCATTGAGCTGACACTAAATATCTATCTATTTCCCAAATTTTAGTTTTCCACTAGAAGTAAAACAAAACAAAATACCTTTCTGTACCTGACTCTTTGAATTCTTAGTGGCAGACGCAGTGATTTATGAGTAGATTGCATAGCATAACAAGGGAACATATGGAGCCCTGAAATATGATTTTTGTTTTACAACAGTTCATAGATTTTTTTTGCAACTGAATGTAGAAGGAATTGACAATTTATTTTTCAAACAATTCACACATTCCTTTCCCACTAAAATCTGGAGATTAATAGAACTCCGAGAATGTATATGGACAATTTTGGTCAGTTGAGTTACCAGAGTTTTTAGATATGAAAGAGAATAGGTAAAACAGTTGCCAATTCTTGGAACACTCAGGGATTCCATTAAAAAGATTATAACATTTTTATTAACTTACATAAATACAGTTTAAAACTTACTGGCTATGAACAAGAAAGAAGAATACCAGCTAAGTAATATAGTCTGAAATGGAATCTGAAATCTTTAAAAGCATCTTTTAAGCTCTGTTCAGACATTTGGCATGCTCTAACCATGGGAGGAAATCAGATAAAGAGATTTAAAACTGAAATTGATTAAACTTGCTAAATACTTAACAGAATGATCCATGCTTTTATCAAGTATCAGATATTTGGCCCATTGCAATAGTTGTTCTGAAACAGCATAGTTATAAGATACTCTGTGGAAGGCTGTTCAATCAAAAATACATGCAATGAAAAACAGCGTGAATCTTTTTCTTGCTTTAAAGCAAAAGTTTAAAATGATGCTTAGTAGGGTCATTCTATAAGAATTCCAGAGAATTTACATGCTCTATTTAATAAGTATTTTGGTATATACCTTTTACTGTGGAAATATCGACACATTGCTTTTACAGCCGTTTTCAGCTCAAATGGCTGGGTTGGATGAAAAATCTGGACTTGGGAGTCAAATAGGACTGATGCCTGGTTCAGTGGTAAGTGCAAATTTTACTGATAATTAAAATACCATTAAAAAAAGATATTTGATTTAGCTAGTTAAGAGTAATATGTCTTCTTAACATATCCATCCATTTATTCTTTCAGTTTATTTATCAAACCCTGCTATGTACCAGTGAAAAGCCCAGTGGTGTTTCATTCATAACTGTACCAAGTATTTGTCGACATTAATAAAGGACTGTCTAGATATTTAATTTATTATTTAAAGAAAATAAGGTATTTTAAAACATAACCACCAGCACCACATCAAAAATATACTTTTAAAATAAGTAAAACAATTGTTTTATGCTTTTGTTAGAAATAGTGACTTGGCAAAATTCTGAAACAAAAAGTTAGCCAGTTTTATTTTTATCATTTCCTATTTCTCTTCATGTTTTTTGGCTGCCTATACCAACCACTTTGAAGTGTCCTTGCAGGGCCTACTGACCATTCCCATCCTCTTTTAAATTTCTTCAACAGCCAGAAAGTTCCCCATTTTTCTCTAGGCAAGTACTTAACCTGGGTATTTGGAGCAATGCAATCTCACTGAATGAATTAACACTTTTAAACCAACTCTCCCGTGCTCATCAAGTAATTTGAAAGCATCCCAGATGAATAGAATTTCAGGCAATAAGAAGTACAAAGTCAGATTACATAGATAACCACCCCTCCTACCCATCCTTAAGGCCAACATTATAGGTAACTTAAACATTGTATGCATTTTTTAAGTCACTAGCAATATGGTCTCATTTAATGATCATCTTGGGATAATATTCTGAAATATAGGAGTTTTAATCCATTTGAAGTTAAATAATGTGTTTATTTTTTGTAATGAAATTTTTATTTTCTTATTAGCTAAAAGTCTGATCAATTCAAAACAAAAACATTTGTTTATACCATAATTACAAACTTGATTTTTAAATAAGTGATTTTACTTTTTAAAGCATGACATTTAAAAAATTGTATAGACATATATTAACTGATTTTTAAAAATTGCATTTTCCTTTTCTTCCCTTGGTTATGTCTCAGTGTAATCATTTCATGTTTAAATGAGGAAAACCTGTGAGGATACTTTAAGAGTATGTTATAAAAAAAAGAAATAATTCAGAAAACTGAGGCCCCCTAAATAATTTAAAATTTACATTTAAAATAATCTAGTCATTATTGTTGATGGTTTCATAAGCCTTTAATTCAACTTGCTTGTTTAAGTTATGAGTTAGCTGCAGTGAAGATGAATTATGATAACTGCTTTATGCCTGCCAAGGGTTTTCTTTTGTCAGACGTTCTGTTTGAACAGAACACATGCAAGTATTCTCATCTCAAAGACATTGGATGTGTACAGGCATACTCTTTATTTCTCTTTATAACATTGACAGTGTGTATAAAATCATCCCAAATGTTACCCTAGCTTTAATCCTCTTGAATTTAGCTGCATTCCAGATGAGTACAGATGGAGAATGTCATCATCTTCCATTGTCAAAGCTTCAATTTTCCAGATTCTAAAGCTTATTCAACATTTTTTAAGTGTTTGACCTAATTGTCATGAACAATATGTAACTTTTTTTTTCTCATTTGCTTTTAAGGGTCCTGTTGGCCCAAGGGGACCTCAAGGTTTACAAGGGCAGCAAGTAAGTCTTATTATAATTAATTACATACTGTAGCAAATATATAAATATGGTCTCTGTGACATGACTGCTTTTGGCTGGCCTTTAAATTGCATATTTTAATCTTCACTTTGAATGGGTTGTATTCAATTAATTTTTACTTCCTTAGAAATATATGCAGCATGGTTTTCAAAGTTGTTGATGGGGCTAAAGTTTCTTTGTCTGGTTTCATTATGTGACTGATCTCCAAAACAAATAATTTTTATGTGCCTTTGCTTCTGAAATAACATGTCAGGATGAAAATTCTCATAATTGGTTATGTGCCAACTCTGAGGCTAGAAATAATAGTCAAGGTGATCACTTCATGGAATCTTTAAAAAGAAAATATTAAACTTTTTTTCTATAGCCTATAAAATACCAATAAAGTAGTAGTGTAGAGCTATTTTAATTTTTGTAGTTATTTGACTGGCAGTAGGAAATAATTTTTCAAAACAAAGAAAAAATGAATTCTTAGTCAAGGATACTATACTATACAAGGATACTATTGTCATTAGCGTGTGTGGAGTTTTACTTTAAGCCATTTTATATTGCTACCATTGGTGAATAGAAAATATAGTTGTTATTTAAGAAGAGGAAGAAGAGGGAGGAGGAGGAGGAGAAGAAGAAGAAGAAGAAGAAGAAGAAGAAGAAGAAGAAGAAGAAGAAGAAGAAGAAGAAGAAGAAGGGGAAGAAGGGGAAGAAGAAGAAGGAGATTATGATGATAACTACTATTGATTACACTCTGTGCCAGGACTATTCTAGGTTCTTTTTTTTTTTTTTCTAGGTTTTTTTTTTTTTTTCTTTATTGATTTTAGAGAGAGAGGAAGGGAGAGGGAGAGAGGGAGAGAGGGAGATAGAAACATCGATGAGAGAGAACATCGATTGGCCGCCTCCTGCATGCCCCCCACTGGGGATTTGGCCCACAACCTGGGCATGTGCCCTGATGGGGATTCGAACTGGCGACCTCTTGGTGCATGGGTTGACGCTCAACCACTGAGCCACACCGGCCGGGCAATATTTTAGGTTCTTACTATGCATTAGTTATCTAAAGAGATATTTTATTTTAAAGATAAAAACCTAATGAAGTAGGTACCATATTATTCTCCTTTTACAGATTAGAAAACTTGTTGAGTATAGACAAGTCACATAGCTAGAGAGTGGTGGAGCCAGCACTCGGAACAACTGCACCACTTCAGAGAATTTAAGATGTAGTATTTTGTTTTCCTGTGGTTTGTATATGTACTTTGTATATATATAATTTGTTCTCAATTTTAGGGTGGTGTTGGCCCTGCAGGACCTCCTGGTGAACCTGGTGAACCCGGACCAATGGTAAGTGTCAAGCAAGCATGTAGACCCACTTAAATATGGGTCCACCATTATAATGGTGTCCTGAGTTATTTATTTTACCAGCTCTTTACTTATGTAGCAAGAAATTACAGTCCAGTTCAGAGGCCCTGCATTATGGACTGTGCTTAAGCTATGTTTCTTGTGGCAGGGTATTTGAATTTGGATACTTTGAACATGGTCAGCTGACAGTACTGAGATATTTGCATTTGTGAAATTAAACTTTTTCCTGTTGAGCACATAATCTGAGTGATACAACAGAAAATTCAGAGTATTTTGTTTTTATTTTTGTCTCAATAGTATTTTGAATTGAATCATTGGTAGGTATAGGTAAATATAGGTAAATATTCTCTTTTTTCCTTTTGTTTTATTATTAGGGTCCAATTGGTGCACGTGGACCAGAGGGCCCTCCTGGAAAACCTGGTGAAGATGTATGCTGCCTTTCTTCATTTTGCTTTGAGATTTTGAAAGAGGCTAAGAAGGAGCTATAGTGTTAACACGGATGTTATTCATTAATGCCCATTTCATTTCCTCCACTCTTAGCTTCCATGCATGTCAATCAAAACTAGAGAGCTCAGAAGAGAATTTTACAAAATCTAAAAGTGCTCTTAATTTTGATGGTATTATATTATTAGGTACTGTCTCTTTCCCTGCATTCTCCAGGATTTCCATTATGATTTCTCCATAAGATACTAGAATTATTGTCACAATAGCTCCGACCTTTGCTGATGGAACCTCTGAAGTGATCTGAAAGAAACACTTATTACTTTGATGGCAAAAACATCATTATGAGGTCATCATTAAATGGATATTTAAAATGTGTTAGTAGGGCAGTATCTATATTGCTCTTTGATGCTGAAAAAGTCATTTCTTCAATTGGATTTTTAATTAAAGACTCAACTTTAGATTTTAAAATTAAAAACATATAATCAAAGAACAGGATGCAACAACAGATTTGCTTTCCTGGATTCTGTTTCTTAGATGTACCAAAGTTGAGGATAAAATTAAGCATAGGCCATCAATTTCTATGTGATGCAACACTAAGTAAATATTTTCTCTCTATGTGTCATGGGATTTATTTAAGCAAATTACATTGAATTTGACCATAAGAAAACATCACTGGCAGTTCTTAAATTCTTTTATAACAAGAAAGTAAATGACAAGTAGTATTTTAAGAAACATTGTTTAATTCAGTGCCATATGTTGGTATAGAATTTCATGCATATGTATGCCTGTGTGTGTAAATTTTGACGTTCAGAAAATAGTGAGCTAAGTCAGACCAGTATTATTTATGTTCATTTCTTCTTCTGGATAAATTAATGAAACCTTCACAAACTGACTTGCTAGAATGGATTGCCATCAAAAATAGAGCTCAGAATTTTACACTGTTTAGAGCATTGGACACAGTCTTTCTAAAGAAGACTTTTTTTTTTTTTTTTTTTTATCAGCAATTGATTTGTCATCTAGTCTCAGAGGAGAACATTTTAATTCCTCTTTGCTTCTTTGCTTTTTTTTCATAAAGGGTGAACCTGGTAGAAATGGAAATTCCGGTGAAGTGGGATTCTCAGGATCTCCGGTAAGTTTGTATTTATCAATACAACAACATAAAGACAAACTTCAAAAAATAAGGAACATTAAAATGGACTTGCAATGCATTGTCTGCATGTGCATTAGACACTGTTACCAAGATATATTTTCTGTCATTGTGGAACAGGGCATTTCACCAGAATGATAGCTAGTTCGAGTTCCCCCCTTCACATTGCACAATATGAATGATCCTCCCAGAGCTAGAGAATTATATTATAACCTAACAAGGATTATCTCCAAACTGATATCAAATGTTCAGATAAGTCACCAGTCTGACCTAATTACATATTACAACATCTCAGTTCCATTTATCATCTTTATCTTTTTAATATTTTTGTTTTGTATTGTTCACATGTTGAAAACAACATCTTGAAAGAGAACTTACTGACATATTTTTTATATGCTAGGGACAATAAATTGTGGACAAGATGCTTCTTTGGCTGCTCCTCAAACCCTATCGTTGGCTGAAATTCTTGATTGACGTCCTGGGCTCTAAAATCTTATGACAAGATACACTGATTGCCAGACTCCTAACACAGCTGTTTTCTCCTCCCTTGGCTCACTACAGGGACAGGTCCCTGGCAACCCACTCCACTGGAATTTAGGATCTAGGCCACTTGGCCACACTCTGAACCCACCTTTCTGTCCTCACTCACATTGTTTTGATAGGCCCTCCCCTAGGATGTGCTACATAGGCAATGGGGATAATTAGAGAATGATAAGGGGGAAAAAAAAAACTTTAATATTCCTGTTCTTGAAGTTTCTCTTTGTCCAACATCCCCTAAACTGATTTGGCCTCCTACTTAGTATATTTTCTATAGTTTCCAAATATTTCTACTGCTCAATATATCCAGCAACACTGAATTCCCTACCATTTACTTTCTGAAAATTGATGAGGTTCAATACTAGGATTCTTTTAAACAATGAATGCTGATTTATTAAGGGAATTTACAGGGCTCTAAGGATTATTTAGTTTCAAACATAAAACTAGTTCCCAGCTCCCCACTTTCCTTTCCTCCCCCATCATCCTGGAAAGCCAGTGCAGACAGAGGCATATGGTTTAGTCATTAGCACAGATGTTCATGTCAACCAATCCAGGCTTGAACCTCCCATCCTGCTGCACGCTTGCACATTCCCAGTATGTGACCCTCCACGGGGAGGAAGCGTGCCCTGCCAGCATGTCACAGACACACTCTGCAAGTGCAGAGCGACCAAGTACCATTGGGCCGTGATGACAATCTTGGGTCAGCAGAATGAGAAAATTTTATGAGCACTAGTACATCTGGTTTATTTTCTTGTTATATTAGAGATGTGTAATCACATGAGAATTCCCTTGCAGACCACAAAAACTCCGAAGTTAACTAATTATTTGAAATAACATAGCTCAGAAATTTCCCTACGGTGTTAGATGGATGTGTACCAAGTTTCCTGCTCAGGAGGGAGGGGAGAAAAATCTCAGTAAAGGGGAGCATTCCAGTGGAAAAATGTAAAGGCAGTTCTGGAAAAGAAAGAATTCCTCAGTAAGGCTGTGTTCAGAGAGTAATGGTTTGACATGCCCTTACTATGATAATAGCCTTCTCCCCCAAAATGCTACAGAAACATCCTCCAAGTGGTCAAAGAGAAATTATTGCTTTGCTTTTATCATATAAAGTTCATTTATGGTTATTTATTCATTACTTGAATTAACAGTGAGTGAAGGCTATAATGCAAATAGATGGACCTTGCTCTCTGTGTAGGATTGTGCTGGCACAAGAGTAGTTCCTTAAGAGAGGTTTAGGAAAGTGTTTTGAGAGTTAAAATAAATACTAAACCATTTCTTCATTCAGTTGTTTATTCAATAATTATTCATTGGATGCCCACTAGTCAGGCATAAGGCTTAGTGCCAGGGAAATGCAGATTAATAATAATAATAGATAATATCAATCTATGCTATCAAGTGCTCAGTCTACTGGAGGCAGTGGTAATGGCATTCAAGCCAAAGCCTAATTAATATAGGCAATGAGAATAAATGAATAAATCATTGGGTCCCTCTCTATTTTAAGAGGGCATGAGGAAAAAGTTTCAAGCATTGTTGCAAAATAGTCTCACCATTTGCATTTTATTTTTGTTTGGTTTCTATTGGTATTTTTTATTCAATATGCTTAGGTAAAGGATGCATAAAATTAACAGAAATTAAGAAATTACTGAGTCATAGAACCAGTCTCTTCTTTCTGTATTTGTTGACTTTCCTTTCTGTTGGATATTTTATTTCCTCAGTTAGTTTTTTTTAAAAATTACAAATCCACCAGCTTCCTTCTATCATTTTACTTTAAAATATTTTTAATTTATTCATTTTAATATAGTCTTTCTAATCATATCCTACTGCCAATATTTAGGAGTTCAGGGAAAATATAAGACGTTTTTTTGCTACAAATGCATTTATTCTTTTACCACAAATAAAGCACATATAAAGGAGGGAAATCATAGTTTTCCTTAAGTTTTTCTCCTGATTTCTTCCTATACCTTGACCTAGTTGAATTGGACACTAGATATGTTGATTCAGGCTATTTTCTTGGTTTTGTTTTGTTTGTTTTGTTAATAACACAATGACATAATTTGAAATTTTGAAAATGTCATCAAATCAATACCTGGCATTAATCCATGCCTCTGTGTAAGTCATGTTTCCATTTCTAACAGTCTTAATTTTTGATCACCTAGATGTATTTTGATAGATAAATGTATAGTGTTCCATTTTTTTCTTTGGTTTGTTGGTAAACAATTGTGTACCAGATTTTTTTTTGGGGGGGGGGTGTATATTAAGCAATTTCCTATTCTTATTAATGACTCTGAAATGCCTTATATGCTCCACCCCACAGGGAGCTAGAGGATTTCCTGGGGCTCCTGGTCTTCCAGGCCTGAAGGGTCACCGAGTAAGTTCAAACCTTTGTATTCCTTTTAGATATTGTGATTTACTGAGTAGGATCTAGGGAGCATTACCTTCAAAATCTCTACAGTTCCGTTTGCCAGTTGTCCTTAACAGCTGTGGTTGCAGTAGCCTTCTGAGGTTACTAAAATGACAATGCTGTTTTACGTTTCTTTTGAATTTCATTTGATCCTATAAAATATGCTGAGTTCTTACTATGCATGGAATACTGTGCTACAAAAGAGGACACAGTTATGAATGAGAAACATCTGAGAAGATTTCAGCTTCAGGCTAACAAGGGATTCAGTT
Source organism: Tadarida brasiliensis (assembly GCA_030848825.1). Lineage (NCBI taxonomy): Eukaryota > Metazoa > Chordata > Mammalia > Chiroptera > Molossidae > Tadarida > Tadarida brasiliensis. The sequence continues at coordinate 67,763,683 of CM061265.1, read as the reverse complement.
AAGAAAATAGTCAATTACTACGTGGTGGAATAAGTGACATGATAGTAGAGGATAGGGGAGCCCAGTCAACCCAGACTTGGAAGGCTATAGAATGCTTCTCTCTTTATAACTCAAGATAATTTGTAACTGTTTTATGTTATGTACATACACAGGGTGGGGAGAAAGTAGGTTTACAGTTGTGAGTATGTGAAACACAGATTATATTCTTTTATTATTACTTATTATGGTTTTATTTTCCATATGAACAACTGTAAACCTACTTTTGCCCTATCCTGTATAGAAATTTATCTATCTATCTCTCTATCTCTCTATCTATCTATCTATCTATCTATCTATCTATCTATCTATCTATCATCTATCTATCTATCATCTATCCATCTATCTGAAAGCATGGCTAATATTTATTCAGTATGCACTGGCTGGCCTCTGTTTTGAGTGATTGAACTTCTAATTAGAATGCTTGCTACTTACTAGTTGTTAGGTATTTTGAACATCATCCCTGGATATAACCCCTATTTTATAACTATATAAACTCTATAACTATTTTCTTATAACTTTATTTATAGCTATACATTAAATTTCTATGAAGTCAAAAAAATTTGAAAGGTGAGAATATTGCATGTTGAAAGTATTTAAAGGGGAAAACTCTAATTTTCTTTTAATAGACTTTCAAAAAGTATTGAGAATTTGGAAATATTTTGAGTAACAATTTTAAATTTGAGATCCATTTTCATAAGGCACTTTCTGTAAACTTATTTTTGGTTCTTCTTTTACGCATCTGAAAATAAAACAAACAGTAAAATACAAATTTATGTTTTTCTCTTCAGGGACATAAAGGTCTTGAAGGCCCTAAAGGTGAAGTTGGAGCAACTGGTTCCAAGGTGATTGTATAATACCTCAATATAACCTCACTGTAGCATTTTGATTGTGCTTCAAGTGCCAAACATTTTTTCAGAACCCCCTTAAATAATACTAGAGAAAAGAGGAGTATAAAAAAATGAATAGTTAAGTAGAGACATGTAATTTTTTATAGATGAGTACCAATAGATTTACCAGGATACATGATGTGATCTAACTTTGCCACCAAGAAAAGATACTATAGCTATGGGTTTCTGCAAGTGTGGGATGGATATTGTCTTTCTATGACATATGGCACTATGAATCCACCTTCTAAAGCACATTCACTCTTTTCTTCTTTAAAAATATCAGAGAGGTTTAGATGGTTCATTATTCCAATTATTTAGTGTCCTTTTAATTCCAGGGCCTTTTGGCCATTGTTTCTTCCCCCAATTTATTTATGTTTGTAGAGAGAGAGAAAACATCAAGGAAGTGCAGAGGACTTTTTAGTGGAAAGTATCATGAGAGTCATATGCGCAAAAACATTTGGCTTTAAAATAGTTATTTCTAAGTTCCTGTAATAGAACTTAAAGAAATATTACAGTCAATTTTAGCTTTGTTAAGTTTTATGTGACCTAAAGTATTATCAGACATAGATAAATACTTTCTTGATACTAATTAATGTAACTAGGTATGATAGTTCCATCAATCTTGTTTAAATCCCCAATTTTATTTTAGACATTTCTCTTTAAATTTTTTTTCTTTATTGATTTTTAGAGAGAGAGGAAGGGATAAGGAGAGAGAGACAGAAATATGAATGAGAGATAACATCGATTGGCTGCCTCCTGCATGCCCCCCACTGGGGATCAGGCCCACAACCTGGATATGTGCCCTGACTAGGAATCGAACCGGCAACCTCTTGATGCATGGGTCAACGCTCAACCACTGAGCCACACCGGCGGGGCTAGATTTATTTATGTAGAAACAAAATTTTTATTGCATTTTGAGAAAAAGTAATACAATAGACTTTTGAGGTCCTTCATTGAAATTATGCCTTTCAAATGCCCATTTTGAAAATATGTACTTAGAATAGTAACATATGGAACAAAATGATATGAATATCAATTGTAGGTGCCTCATATTGTAATATGATCTCATTTTTGCTTTAGGGTGAAGCTGGTCCTACTGGTCCAATGGGTGCCATGGGTCCAATGGTATGTATCAGTTTAATTCTTTGTTATTTCTTTGCTTTTTATGTTATATTAAGAGAATGTTTAAATGAAACAAACAAAAAGACAAGGAAAACATGTTTGCTGGTGAAGTAATCTTGTTTATCAGCTGATAGGCAAGTATAGCATAACAATTGCCTCCTTCAAATAGAAAAGTCTTCCTGCATTTCATTATTTTTCCTAACTGTGAGTGTCCTTATTATTTGTTTTCTGTACTCAGTGATCAAATCAGATTCTTATAGATTCAGCCTATTAAAACTAGATTACATGAAATCTATTTAGGTAAGAGATGATAGGTTATGTATCTCCACAGGTAGAGAGTTTTCCAAACCCCAAATTGCCCCAAGAAATACTATTGCTTGGTGGCCAATTATATTGTCTCAATTGTTTTGAGTAGTGTAATCAAACTGCCCTAGAGTTTAAATAAGATGCTTCAAAAGATATTTTTTTCTCTTTTATCTACAGGGTCCAAGGGGAATGCCAGGAGAGAGAGGGAGACTTGGGCCACAGGGTGCTCCTGTAAGTATGTGTGCTTTAACTCTCTCAAATGCTTTACTGAATATGCTTTTTAAATGAGTATAACAATACTGGTTGCCTACTTTTAATTTTATTTCTTTTACTTTTGAAATAAATTTAGGTTTACAGAAAAGTTGCAAAGATAGTATAGAGCTCCCATGTACTCTTCACCTAGCTTCTCTTAACATTAATATCTTACATAAGCACGTTACATTGTTGCCTATTTATTTTAATACAGAAATTAAGAAAATAATGAAAACATATAGCAGCAGAATAGAATCCATGGAAAAACATAAACTTTGGAATAGTAATAACATATAATAATAAGTAACATTTATCAAGCACTTATTATACACTAAGCATTCTTTCAAACATCTTTATTTTATGTTCATCACAATCCTGAAAGGTACGTACTATGAATGTACCCTTTTCAAGAAATAAGTCTCCTGATCATCTGCCTTTGATCTATTTTAAATGTACAGATTGAGAAATACCCTTGCTGTCTGTCCATGTACCTTGAATCTGGGTGGAGGGGCGTAGTCTATTAATTCTTTTCACAGCTCTCTGAAGGTCAGGCTATACTTGCTAATATTTCAGATTTGCAGTTTATCACATTGCATCCACTTTGCTTTTGACAATGAAGGACTGCCACCTGGCCTCTATTATTTTAACTGTCATTTCCATTAGTATTAGGAATCTCAGGTTTACGGCATGCTCTACTGTTGCCCCACAGAAGACAACCACCTGTGAGTCTCTCAATGGTACTAAAGGCAGGTTCCTGGTTTGGGAAAAGTGAGATCCTCTCACTAGGCTATTCCGTATCACTTTGGTAAGCAGCGTGTCCTCTGGAAATGTAGAAAATATTGTGGAAGACAGTCAGCTGTTGCCTTATCCAGTCTCACATGGTGTGGCCAATCTAGTGTCCACTCGTCTCTGCTTTCTTCTACCATCTGTCAAGGCAGTTATGGCATTTCTAACTCACTTCGTGTGGGCCATTGCTGTTTTCAAGTTTCTAAGAACCACCTCCCATGATAACACCATCTCCCAGGGTCTTTATCAAGGTGTTAAATGTGTATCATGGAAGAGTACTCCCATATCATTAAAATTCTCCAGCTTTATATTTTGTCCTTCTCAAGATCTTTTAAACCTTTATCATTAAGTTCTAGATTTGATCTTCAGCCTTTCCCCCGCTCTGGGTGTAGAAGATGACAGTATTTTTGAATGCTGCCAAAGAGCCTTATATTGCTGATTAATCGGCTTTTCATTTGCTGGATTCATTCAACAAGACCCATGCAATTCCATCAACTTTATAATTGCTCTTTCCCCTAAAACTTCTCAAATGCCAGAGCTATTGCACCCATAGCCCATTCCCTTACACTGGTTGCCTATATCAGTTCACTACTGGAGACAATATTTACCACTGCATCACCACAGCATGCCAGGAGTGAACCATACTCTATCACCAGGTGGTCAGTGAAGAATCCAGCTTAAAAATTCCATTTTACAGTCCACCTTCTTATACTACTTCTAGCACTAGTGGTATTGAAGTCTTAGGTCTGGTTTCCCAGAAAATAGCATCAAAGCAGACTTGTGTGCAGGAAATTTATTGGGGGGGTGCTTTCAGATATTACACTTGTGAAGAAATGAATAAAAGAACTAGGGTTTGTCAGAGGGAGAAATTAAACAGTGTTACAACTTCCACAGAGTCCCAGTCTCCATGAGTTCTTAGTTCCATGGGAACTATGGAGCTGGATGGGCCCTTCAGCTCTTGAATGGGTCAGTCCTTGTACCACTGCATTGACCATGGAAGGGGCATAACTTTGGGAGAGCTAACTTTTCTTTTTTTTTTCTTCTTTAGCTGAGGGCAATCTGTGGGACAACTGTGAGCCATCAGCAGTGGTAGAAAGATTACTTCAGTGCTGAAGGGGGATCAGGGTGACACACACAGCTTTCACTGCTACTTAATTTCCTTGTGTGTGCATATGTGCTTTATATTATTTTATTTTTTTTTGGCTTTACAAGGAGCACATTCCTCCTCTGAGTTAATATGACTATTAAGAAGACTGAAGTGTTCAAAATCCCATTGTCTTTGAGCTAATTTGATAGCAGGTGATACATTCAAGTAACAAGAATAATTTTCATGTTTAATTTCTTTCAGTCTTGTTTTTTCTTTCTTATTGCTGTAAGGATAGATGTGTTTATAACTACCTGACCAGTGTTATGGTACTTAATACACACTGTACATGTGTATTTTTATTTCTGTTAACCCAGTTAAGGTTGTTGTTAGTTAATCTTAATATTTATTATTTAATTTGTAACATGGAAATTTTTATAAAGCAAATGAATTATGAGAAAATAGAGTAGAATCTTGTCTTTTTTTCTCCTAATTAGGGACAACGAGGTGCACATGGTATGCCTGGAAAACCTGGGCCAATGGTGAGTTGTATTATTTTCATGTTTGTTCATTCATTTATTCAGTCATTCTTCTATTTTTACATTCATTAACATTTACAGAGCACCTACTATGTCCCAGTTACTTGGAATAAAAAGATAATAAACACACAGTACTTGTCCTTGAAAACTGACTTGTCTATCAAGGAAAACAGACATAGCAATTAATATTATATTGTTAACTGCCATAACATAGAACACAACTTGAGGTTTTGGGAACATAGAGGAGAAATTACCTACACCTGTAGCTAGAGAAAGATGTCAAGGAAGACTTAAAGAAGAGCAACTTTCAAGCTAAGTCTTAAAAGAGGAATCTATAAAATGAGCAAGAATATAGCATGGTTCATAGAATGGACAGAAGAAAAACATGGAAATACTGGGAGGGTAAATTGGATTTTAAATGATTTGTGTAAGGATCTTTTCTTTCTTGCTACTCATAAAAAGGAAACAAAATGAGTATAGTTAAAAAGGCCTTTTTAAAACAGAAAACTGATGGGATTAAAAGCTGATGGCTCTTAAAAGAACCAAGATAACCTAGAAGGAATTCCTCTTAGACTCATACCCTTTAAATCCAGCCTTTAAATCATTGGTTTAAACTCTAAGCATGCCTTCCCAAATGTAGGATAGTGACAAATAATCCACTTATTAGCCTGAAATAAATCACTCTAAAATATCCAGATGATTCTTAAGCGTCACTTATATATGTACAGTCCTAGATTTTGGTACAAAACATAACTTTTGAAAAACTATCTTTATTAATTGGTTAATGCAAAGAAGATACATCTCTTAAGAAGCAAATATTTTAAACAATATGTGGTTGTTACTGACTTAATCTTCTATGCTACGACTAGGAAATTCTATTATGTTTGATATCAATGGACATCTCTTTTAGCACTATTTCATCTCCATGTTAGAAGATACTTATATTAAAACTACATTATTATTTTTGTGATTTTAAAAGTACTAAGTGGATTATTCTTATATTATGTGTCAAAATACAGAATTTTGTCAAAGACTAAAGATGACTTATTTAGATATTGATTAAAATCCATGTCTGATCATTTTTCTGGTTTCTTTTAATAGGGTCCTCTTGGGATACCTGGCTCTCCTGGTTTTCCAGGAAATCCTGGGATGAAGGTAAAATGTTAACATATTTAGTTCTTGATTTTGTGAATCCCAAAGTGAAGAATGTCACTTCATTAACTGGAAAGTATGGAACTTGCTCTCAACTAAGGAGAGTCTAGCGTATTCTCTATGTCTATTACTGCAGGGGAAAAAAAGTAAAAATAAGATTACTGTATACAATGTAATTAAAAGAGAATTACTTATACTCATGTAAATGTAGTATCAAAGAATCTGTTGAGTTAGAACTCTAACGCCAGATACTTGCAACAGCTGCAAGGAATAAGAGCTTAATGTGAATTGGAACTCTGTCCTTGGATACAATGCCTGGCAGTAATAAATAGCAGAATGTTCTAAACAATAGGAGGCTAAAATAAATCAGGTTGTCCAAAGACTGTTCTCTCATACAATGCTGGCTTTCACCCCTGTCCCCCTCCGCCTGGCCCCCTCACTCCTGCCAACCCCCACCTCCTGCATTTTACTTCTGACCATTTAAAGGAATGGTCTGAGAGGCTATTTGGCACTCCATGTGGGAATGGATTAAAGTAGTCTGCTGGGATGATTTATATTTGAGGTGGTTCATAATTTGGTCTTTCCCTCAATACTCTGGATAATAAATTCAAGGATTACAGTGAGAGATTATTAAGGCTGTATTAGCTAAATTGATGAATAAATTCAGAACACTACTTCCAAATTGTTTTTTTTATCTTTACCCGAGGCTATGATTTTATTGATTTTTAGAGAGAGAAGAAGAGAGAGAAACATTGATATGACAGAGAAACATCCTCCCATATGGGCCATAACCAGGGATCAAAGATGCAACCTAGATATGTGCCCTGACTGGGAATTGAACTCGCAGTCTTTTTGTGTACAGGATGACACTCCAACCAACTGGGCCCCCCGGCCAGGGCTACTTTCAAATTTTAAACAATACAATATCTTTGATTACCTCCTCACACCCAGCTTCCCATTGGCAATAATTTTCTTCATCCCGAAGAAGTAATTTACTCACAAGATTTTGCTTAACAAAAATGACTATGGCAGTCACCTCACTTCTCTAAATCTTGTTTTCTCATGGACTTTGGTTAAAGAGCAAGTGAGATAGTCTATGCAAACCCTTAGCATAGTGCTTGAGGTAGAGGATCCCCTCAAAATAGGTCACTGCTTCTTGTTAGTAGTGCTATTCAAATTGGACTTGAACTTTGAAACAAAAAAAGCCGGTACTGACATTTCAAATACTCTTTGAAATGTGAGTGTCATCAAGTCAAATTGTTCTTCAAGCTCTCTCTAATGCCATCTTTATACTCTGTGCCACAGGGACGCGGCTGCTTTAGAATGGTGCCCTAAGTCTTTTCACTAACCAGTCTCTTCTTTCACTGAGAACTGACTCTGAACCCAGGCAGGTGGGACCTTCTTCTATTCCTCTGTGTGTCTGTTCTGCTCCCTCAAGTCTAACCCTGCTGCCACTGGCTCTGGCCAGGGAGGGCCCAAGTTCCCTAAGTAACCTGATCTAAATAGGCAAAACCCTCCCTCTTCCTGTAAGACCTTCCACCCTCAAACTGAGCTCTAGCTAGAGATTTACGGAAAGAATACTAACACTGTGCAGGACTATGACTTAGCAGAAAGTGGTTTCTGCTCCTACTCAGACATCTAGTTAAGACTTTACCAGCAATCACAATTTATACGACAGCTCACTGGATACTTCCTTCTTCTCCTGGGTTTTTCTAGTACTGGCTGTTGGCTACCAAAAACTGTTCAATAAAGTCAAACACCTAGCAAAACTGTTTCTCTCAGAAACGGTTTCCCTTTCTGACCACTGTCCCCAGCAGAAAAGTTCCGGGTTTTGGTTTTTGGTCAGGATTCTGCTATACTTGTAAGATTCTTTCATGGTCTCTGGCTCTCTGGATGAAGAATAAACTTCCACATCCGGTTCTTTGCATTTCATTGAAGGGTAATAGGGATTGAATAAGGATTTAATATGTTTATTGATACTAATGAGCTTGGGATTTTAGTTCTAAAATTTTAGGTCCAGGTCCCTCTAGGATTAGGTGTACATAGGTATATAATATGCTGGACAAAATACAGAAACCTAGTTAAGTTTGAATTTCAGTTAAATGAAGAATACATTTTAGTTAAATATATCCCAAATATCTCATGGGACAAACTTATACTAAAATTAGTTGCTGTTGATCTGAATTAAAACTTAACTACACATCCATTTTATTTACTATCTAGACCACACTCTCGGGTTGAAAGAAGGGTAGCTGTCAGGTTGCCTTGACCACTTTGCTCTGCTCTTAATGCTGCAAGCATCCTGACCCATGAAGGGGTGGGAAGGCTGTCCACTACCAGGTTAGGCACAAGTGCCCTCTAACCCAGTTTGTGCCCTTGACCCCCTCAGATGTTTGGGTGTAAAATGTAAAACTCTAAACAAGTAATCTACTTTGAATCGTCCTATGTTTGTTTTTCTTAAATTAACATTTCCTTTTGCACCCTTTAGGGAGAAGCAGGTCCCACTGGGGCACGAGGCCCTGAAGGTCCTCAGGGACAAAGAGGTGAAACTGGGCCACCAGGTCCAGTTGGTTCTCAAGGTCTTCCTGTAAGTTCCCAGTATATTGAAGAAGTATCACAGAAAGCTGAACAAGTTTTATAACATCAGAACAAAAGCTATCTTTTTAAATATATCCTGTTTGACTTCTGAGTGTGTGTTTACAACTCATGAGAAAACCACATTTCTCTTGTAAACTGAAAATTTTGTCTATTTTATGGAAAACAACATAAAAGTGATTTTTTATTATATAATGGTAGTTGATTTCTTTTGGTAATTTATTCTGCCTTCTTTTGGAAGATGGGTAGACATCTGAGAATACCACCCTATACATGACTTAATATTTTATAAATTTCTCATGTATCCTTTAGGGTGCAGTGGGAACTGATGGTACTCCTGGTGCCAAAGGCCCAACGGTAAGCAACTGCATTAAGCTACATAAAGTTAAAATAAACACAGTGCTTTGGACATTGACCGTAGACATCTAACTAGGTATCTGCTCATTGTGTCATTCTTGCATTCTGATAGGGCTCTGCAGGTCCCTCTGGTCCTCCTGGCTTGGCAGGGCCCCCTGGATCTCAAGGACCTCAGGGTAGCACTGGACTTCCAGGAATTCGAGGCCAACCGGTAACGTCCTTTAAAACAACTACTATCCATTAGTATAATTGAACTAAGACCACAAAGAGAAACAACACTTAATGAGATGCAATGAAATGCAGATAATGTGACTTATCTGATGAAGGAAAGGAAGATAGAAATCCTTGGAAAGTGAAAGCAAATGTTAGCATGCATTTTTGATGTTTACATTCAAAGTGGAACATTATTATAGTATGTTAAATTTTAGTGTTCGTTTATTAAAAGTAGTAAGTTCATTCCATTTTGTTTGTTAGTTTATTTTGTTCATTAGATTCCACATATAAGTGAAATCATATGGTACTTTAAAAGAGATTTCAATATATTGTTATGTTTAATGGGTTTCCATATTTTGTAGAAATGATTTTCTAGGAAAAATATTATGATGAGCCCATAAGAAATAAACTGATTGAAAACTTGTTCTTACATATGTTTTAGCTTTATATATAAAAATTAAAACTTTTTTCTAGTAGTATTTAAAGCAAATATTTTGGATTCTGTTTCAAGTAACTTGGTTATGCTGATAAATTCTTTTATGCTGGTGACAGATTTATTAAAACATGAGTGTTGCTGATATTTCACGTTTTATTTTATCATGTTCTCAATTTAGCAATCTAGTTCCTACAACTTGAAACAGTAATTGGTATTTGAAGACACACATACATAACCCCAAAACAAAGCAAAATCCAAAAACTCTTTCGAGTCAAAAATGAAATGCCCTATTTGAAGTTATCAAACTCTCAATAAATAGAACATAAATATAAAATTATTTTGATCCTGTTTCCTAAAATAAATACTAAGCTTGTTTTTTTAAATTATTTTTATTAATTTGTTTTTGTTACAGATGTTTCTCCTTTTTCCCCCATTGACACCCTCCTCCCCATCCCCCCCACCCCATCTCCAGCTTTGTTGTCTATGACCATCGGTTATGCATACATGCATATAAGTTCTGTGGTTTATCTCTCCCTTCCCCACCCCACACCCTCTTCTGAGGGTTGTCAGTCTGTACCCTACTTCCTCGTCTCTGGGTCTACCCTGTTCCTCAGACTGTTATGTTCATTATATTCCACAAATAAGTGAGATCATGTGATATTTGTCTTTCTCTGCTTGGCTTGTTTCGCTTAGTATAACACTCTCCAGGTCCCTCCATGTCATCTCAAATGATAAGAGATCTTTCTTTCTTACAGCTGCATAGTACTCCATTGTGTACATGTACCACAGCTTTTTATCCATTCATCTACTGATGGACACTTGAGTTGTTTCCAGATCTTAGCTATTGTAAATAGTGCTACTATGAACATAGGGGTACATATATTCTTTCTGATTGGTGCTTCAGGCTTCTTAGGGTATATTCCTAGAAGCGAGATCACTGGGTCAAATGGCAGTTCAATTTTTCACTTTTTGAGGTAACACCATAGTGTTTTCCACAGTGGCTGCACCAGTCTGCATTCCCACCAGCAGTGTACTAGAGTCCCCTTTTCTCCACACCCTCACCAACACTTATTGTTTAATGATTTGTTGATGGTGGCCATTTTGACAGGTATGAAGTGATACCTCATAGTTGTTTTAATTTGCATCTCTCTGATGATTAGTGACATTGAGCATTTTTTCATGTCTCTTGGACATTTGTGTGTCCTGTTTGGAGAGGTGTCTCTTTAGGTCCTCTGCCCATTTTTTAATTGGGTTCTTTGTCTTCCTTTTGTTGAGTTGTATGAGTACTCTATATATTTTGGAAATTAATCCCTTGTCTGATGCATCATTGGCAATTATGGTCTCCCATATGGTGGGTTCCCTTTCCATTTTGATGCTTGTTTCTTTTGCTGTGCAGCAGCTTTTTAGTTTGATGTAGTCCAATGTGTTCATTTTTTCCTTTGTTTCTCTTGCCTTAGGTGGTGTATCAGTAAAAATTCTGCTGCGTATGATGTCTGAAATTTTGTTGCCTACATTTTCTTCTAGAATTTTTATGGATTCACGAGTTACATTTAAGTCTTATATCCATTTTGAGTTTATTCTCATGTATGGTGTAAGTTGGTGGTCTAGCTTCATTTTTTTGCATGTAGCTGTCCAATTTTCCCAACACCATTTATTGAAGAGGCTGTCTTGACTCCACTGTATGCTCTTGCCACCTTTGTCAAATATTAATTGAGCATATTGTCTTGGGTCAATTTCTGGGTTCTCTATTCTGTTCTATTGATCTATCTGTCTGTTCTTGTGCCAGTACCAGGCTGTTTTGATTACAGTGGCTTTGTAGTATCACCTGATATCTGGTAATGTGATCCTTCCTACTTTGTTCTTTTTTTCAAGATTTCTGTGGTTATTTGGGGTCTTTTTTGGTTCCATATAAACTATGTCATTGGTATTTTGATGGGGATTGCATTGAATCTATAGATTGCTTTGGGTAGTATGGACATTTTAATGATGTTAATTCTTCCAATCCATGAACAAGGTATGTGCTTCCACTTTTTTATATCTTCCTCTATTTCTTTTTTCAATGACCTGCAGTTTTCTGTGAAGAAGTCCTTTACTTCTTTGGTTAAGTTTATTCCTAGGTATCTTAATTTTTTTTGCTGTGATGGTAAATGGGACTTTTTTAAATTTCTTTTTCTGTGAGTTCATCATTGGTGTATGAGAATGCCATCAATTTCTTGACATTAATTTTGTATCCTGCTACTTTGCCAAATTCATTTATTAAGTCTAGTAGATTTTTGATGGAGTCTTTAGGGTTTTCTAGGTACAATATCATGTAATCTGCAAATAATGACAGTTTCACTTTCTCCTTTCCAATTTGGATCCCTTTTATTTTTTCTTCATGCCTAATTGCTGTGGCTAAGACTTCCAGTACTATGTTGAATAAGAGTGGTAAAAGTGGGCATCTCTGTCTTGTTACTGTTCTTAAGAGGAATGCTTTTAGTTTTTGCCCGTTTAGTATGATGTTGGCTGTAGGTTTTTCATATATGGCTTTTATTATGTTGAGATATGATCCCTCTATTCCCACATTGCTGAGCATTTTTATCAGAAATGGGTGCTGGATTTTGTCAAATGCTTTTTCAGCATCTATTGATAGGATCATATGGTTTTTATCTTTCATTTTGTTTATGTGGTGTATCACATTTATTGATTTGCAAATATTGTACCATCCTTGCATCCCTGGGATGAATCCCACTTGGTCATGATGAACAATTTTTTTGATGTATTGCTGGATCGGATTTGCTAATATTTTGTTAAGGATTTTGGCATCTGTGTTCATCAGGGATATTGGCCTGTAGTTTTCTTTCTTTGTAGTGTCTTTATCTGGTTTTGGAATTGGGATTATGCTGGCCTCATGAAATGAGTTTGGAAGTGTTCCATCTTCTTGAATTTTTTGGAATAATTTGAGGAGAATGGATATTAGATCGTCTTTGAATGTTTGGTAAAACTCCACCTTGAAGCCATCCAGGGCCTGGGCTTTTGTTTGCTGGGAGTTTCTTAATTACATCTTCAATTTCCTTTGTTGTTATTGGTCTGTTCAAGTTTCTATCTCTTCCTGGTTCAGTTTTGGGACGCTATGTGTTTCTAGAAATTTGTCCATTTCTCCTAGATTGTCCAACTTGTTGGCGTATAATTGTTCATAATATGTTTCGATGATCCTTTATATTTCTGTGGTGTCAGTTGTTACTTCTCTTTTGTTTCTGATTTTCTTTATTTGGTTTCTCTTTTTGTTTCTTGGTGAGTCTGGCTAAAGGTCCATCGATCTTGTTTATCTTTTCAAAGAACCAGCTTTTTGTTTCATTGATCTTTTGGATTGTTTTTTTGGTCTCTATGTCATTTATTTCTGCTCTGACCTTTACTATTTCTTTCCTCCTACTTGCTCTGGATTTTTCTTTTTGTTTACTTTCTATTTCTTTAAGTTGTGGGGTTAGAAAGTCAATTAGGAATTTTTCTTGTTTCTTGAGGTAGGCCTGTAGTGCTATGAACTTCCCTCTCAGGACTGCTTTTGCTGTGTCCCATAGATTTTGTGTTGTTGTGTGTTTGTTTTCATTGGTTTCCAGGAAGTTTTTAATTTCTTCCTTGATCTTGTTAGTAACCCATTCGTTGTTTAATAACATGCTATTTAGCCTCCAAGTGTTTGAATGTTTTTGTGTGCTTTTATTGTAATTGAGTTCTAGTTCCATACCACTGTGATGTGAGAAGATGCTTGATATGATTTCAGTCTTCTTGAATTTGTGGAGACTTGCTTTGTGTCCTAACATGTGGTCTGTCTTTGAGAATGTCCATTGTGCACTTGAGAAGAATGTATATTCTGCAACTTTGGGATGAAATGTTCTGTAAATGTCAATGAAGTCCAACTGATCTAGCTCGTCTTGTAAGAATTCTATGTCCTTGTTAATTTTTTGTCTAGAAGATCTATCCAGTGGTGTCAGTGGCATGTTAAAGTCACCCACTGTGATCGTATTGCTATTGATCTCTCCCTTGAAGTCCTCCAGAAGTTTTTAAATATATTTTGGTGCCCCCGTATTTGTTGCATATATCTTTACCAGTGTTATATCCTCTTGTTGGATTGATAGTTTTAATATTATGTAGTGACCTTCTCTGTCTCTTATTATGGCCCTCGTTTTGAAGTCTGTCTTGTCAGATATGAGTATTGCTACACCAACTTTTTTTTCATTTCCATTTGCTTGGAAAATTTTTGTCCATCACTTCACTTTCATCTTGTGTGAATTTTTTGTTGTTAGGTGGGTCTCTTGTAGACAGCATATATATGGGTCACATTTTCTTATCCAATCAGCTACACTATGTCTTTTGATTGGAGCATTTAAGCCATTTACATTTAAGGTAAATTGATAGGCAGTTATTAGTTGCCATTTTAATTTTATGCCTGTGTTCCTCTCTCTCTCTCTCTCTCTCTCTCTCTCTCTCTCTTTCTTCTTCCTCTTCTTCTTCTTCTTCTTCTTCTTCTTCTTCTTCTTCTTCTTCTTCTTCTTCTTCTTCTTCTTCTTCTTCTTCTTCTTCTTCTTCCAACAATCCCTTTAGCATTTCTTGCAGTGCTGGTTTGGTGGTGGTAAATTCCTTTAGCTTTTTTTTTTATCTGTGAAGCTCTTTATTTCTCCTTCAATTTTGAATGATAGCCTTCCTGGATAGAGTAGTCTTAGATTCAGACCCTTCCCTTGCATTACTTTGTACACTTCATGCCACTCCCTTCTTGCCTGCATCGTTTCTATTGAGAAATCAGCTGACAATCTAATGGGAGCTCCCTTGTAGGTAACTTTCTGTCTCTCTCTTGCTTCCTTTAAGATTCTTTCTTTGTCTTTAATGTTTGCCATTTTTATTATGATGTGTCTAGCTGTGGGTCTTCTGGGGTTCATCTTGCTTGGGACTCTCTGTGTTTCCTGGACTTGTGTGACTTTTTCCTTCACCAGTTTAGGGAAGTTTTCTGTCATTATTTCTTCAAACAGGTTCTCTATTCCTTTCTCTGATTCTTCTCCTTCCGGTACCCCTATAATGCAAATGTTGTTATGTTTTGTATTGTCCCACAGCTCCCTTGAACTTTCCTCCTGTTTTTTAAACTTATTTTCCATTTGCTGCTCTATTTGGGTGTTTTTCTCTACCTTGTCTTCTAAGTCACTGATTCAGTCTTCAGATTATTCTAATCTACTATTGAACCCTTCTAAGGCATTTTTCATAACAGCTATGTCATTCTTTATTTCTTCTTGATTTTTATGCATAGCTTCTACCTCTTTTTTTAGGCTGAAGTAGTTCCCAGTGAGCTCTTCATAATTCTTATTGAGTTGCTTGTATTTCTCACCAAATTGTTTGAGCACCCTTCAAATCATTGCTTTGAATTCTTTATCTGACAAGTTTCTTTCTTCCATTTCCTATAGTTCCTTTTCTAGTGATTCCTCTTTTTCTTTTCTTTGGGTGTTGTTTCTTTGTCTCCCCATTTTAGCCATCTGGTAGCTTTAGTCCTGGTGAGGGATGTTTGGATGTGTAGGCAGCTCACTGTATATCAACTAAGGCTACTGTGCCTCCCAGACTGCTCTGTTGCATGTTGCCTCTTGCCTGCTGTGGATCCTGGAGGACTGACTACTGGGGGCTGGTATTGGTGTGTCCTGGTAGGTGCTGCTGCTGAATCATGTGGCCCTCTCTGGAGCTGTGTTCCCAGCTGGTCACTGGTGCCACTTGTAGCTGTATTGCTCAGGCCCTGCTGGAGCCGCACTCCCTGCCTGCACCTTGGGCTGGGCTGCTGGGTCACACAGGCCCCTCTTGAGCCCCAGCTCCCAGCTGGACCCGTGCGCAGCTGTGATGCACAGGCCCTACTGGAGCCCTGGTTCCCCGCCGATCTTGTGGGCAGCTGGGTTGTACAGGTCCTGTTGGAGTCCCCACTTCCAGCTGATCCTGTGGGGAGCTGGATCACCCAGTCCCCTCTGGAGACCCGGTCCAAGTCTATCCTGTGGGCCGCTGGGTCGCACAGGCCCCTATGGATCCCCAGCTCCCCACTGCTCTTGTGGGCAGCTGTGTTGCACAGGCCCCGATTGAGCCCCAGGTCCTTCCACTGGTGGCTTAGGAGTGCTGCTGCCCAGTGGGGCTCAGCTCCTGTTTACCCTTTGCTGTAGCTTTTGGGGATGGTTCTCTGCTGCTGGTCTGTGCTTCTATTGCCTGAGGATGGATGTCTGCTCCCCAGCCTCTGTTGCTGGGGGTATATCTCGACTCTGATCGGGCTGCTACTGTGGGGGATGATGCTGGGCTCCCGGCCATTTGCAGTTTCTGCAACTGGCACCTTGACAGCTCCACTACTGTGCACTGGTCTGTGTTGACACAGGGTGTCTGATGGTGCCTGGTGCACTGATGGGCTCAGGTTGCTGGGCCCTAGCTGCTCCCACTGCTAAGCTAGTTTTCTATAGAAGTTGTCATTGTAAACAAGTTCTAATTGTAATTATCAAATTGGAATAATAACTAAATAATTATAGTTATTCTAGTATGCAAGATAAAATCCAATATTTAAAAAATAAATCTCTTGAAGACCACTGTAAAATAAACGAACTGCTACAAAATTATATTGGATTTTATAAAAATTCACACACATTCTGTAAGATTTTCAAAATTTAAAAATGATTACATTATGCTGCTTATTCAGTACTGACTCAGCTCCAGAAATTTTTCAAGGCTCATTCACTATAATTAATTAAAGCAGGTTGGACTGGCTAAATATCCTGGTTCTTACAACTAAACATATTTTTATTTCAGGGTGACCCAGGAGTTCCAGGTTTCAAAGGAGAAGCTGGCCCAAAAGGGGAACCAGTAAGCCTTCATTTTTTTAAATTATAAGAACATATATATTGTCTAGAAGTAGGCAGCTCAAAATGCTTAAGTGTTTAAAATAATAGCTGAGAATTATGAACCCTTTGGATGGAAACAGCCTAATTATTTAAGATAGTTTAAAATTTAAGACTGACTTCATGAATCTTTTGATTATAACTCATTTGTTGATGGAATTTTCTAGTAACTGTTCTTTTGTTTTTAATAGGGGCCACATGGTGTTCAGGGTCCAATAGGCCCACCTGGTGAAGAAGGCAAAAGAGGTCCCCGAGGTGATCCAGGAACAGTTGGTCCTCCAGGGCCAGTGGGAGAGAGGGTAAAATTTGAATAATAAAATAAGTTCTTATGGTTATGGGGGAATAAGTTTTGGCATAGTAAGGGAAACTAGAGCAGTT
Source organism: Tadarida brasiliensis (assembly GCA_030848825.1). Taxonomy (NCBI): domain Eukaryota; kingdom Metazoa; phylum Chordata; class Mammalia; order Chiroptera; family Molossidae; genus Tadarida; species Tadarida brasiliensis. Next base: position 67,746,659 of record CM061265.1, on the reverse strand, counting down.
AAGAGAAATGCTTGCAGGTGCAATGCACAGTTCAGTATGGTAATCTGTGAATTAAAGAAACCAACTAGTCATTGTTTATTAATTCATTCAACTAATGAATTCAACTAATATTGACTGATCAACTGTGCTATGCCAATTTATGTTGGTGCTTGATATGTCAGTGAACAAGAAGGCTATCTGTGGTCCCAGCTTTCATGTAGGGGCTAGTAAACAATGGTTTACTCTAGTGGCGAGAGTAGCAATAAACAAGTCAATAGGTAAATAAAAATATAACTAACATTTTAATAAATGCCATCTGCACTTAGGAAATAACAGGATGATGTGGTAGAGAGTAACTTTGAGTATATGATTGTGGTGTGACATTAGGTCAGGTGGTTAGGAAACAGGATTCTCTGAGAAGACGGCATTTTATCTGAGACCTAAAGATGAGGATGAACTAGCAAGAGAACTTGAGAGGAAGAACATTTTGCAGCAGAGGAAACAGCAAAAGCAAAGCCAGGAGGCCAGAAATGGCTTGGTGAATTTAAAGTTCACGAGAGGTTGCTGTGACCGGAGTATAATGAAATAGGCCTGAAAGGTACAACAGGGATGCCACCCTATATTTGTATAGAACTTCAGAGAATGCAAAGGGCTTCACATACAAAACAATACGTTACCCTTCACATTTTGATTGTGGTAGATGGTGCCATTCCTTTGCCTCCCATATCTGTATGTCATTTTATGTTTGATTTTACAATGAATTGTTAGACTATTTCTTGATTTGAATAACTTTTTGGCTTGGTGCTTATATATTCTTTAAAATTTAAGCCCTGGCTGGTTTGGCTCAGCAGTTAGAGCGTCGGCCCGCGGACCGGAGAGTCCTGGGTTCAATTCCCGCTAAGGGCACGTACCTTGGTTGCAGTTTGTCCCCAGCCCTGGTTGGGGTTGTGTGGGTGGCAACCACTCGATGTGTTTCTCTCACATCGATGTTTCTCTCTCTCTCTTCTTCCCTCTCTCCCTCTCACTCTATCTGAAGATAATGCAAAAATGTCCTCAGGTGAAGATAAAAAAATAAAATAAAATAAAAATTTAAGTGCCCTGGCCAGTTTGGCTCAGCAATTAGAGTGTTGGCCTGCAGATCAAAGAGTCACAGGTTTGATTCTGGTCAAGGGCATGTACCTCAGTTGCGGTTTGGTCCCAGGCCCTGGTCAGGGTTGTGCGGGAGGCAACCAATCGATGTATCTCTATCACATTGATGTTTCTCTCTCTCTCTCCCTCCCTCCCTCCCACTCTATCTGAAGATAAATGGAAAAATATCCTTGGGTGAGGATTAAAAAAAAAAAAATTAAGATTTCTTTCTGCATAGTCAGGTTTTTTTCTTATACATATCTATTGCCATATTGGCTTGATCACAGTTTCTAAAACCTTATAATACTAAACATAAAAATCATCCATTCATTGTACATTTAAAAAAAAACAAAAACATCAACAACTATTAAGAATCAAATTTTGGTCATTTGTAGGGTGCTCCTGGCAATCGTGGTTTTCCGGGCTCTGATGGTTTACCTGGACCAAAGGTGAGGTTATTTCATCATTGTTGACACTCATGGTGCTCCAAAAGATGCCATTGTCCAGCATTGTGAGTTAACCTTGGCCCACGTGGCTCCAGATCCAGAAAAGTTTTGGACACAGATATTAGGCCTAATGCCAAATCCCTCTTGTGCAATCTGAATTGCAGAGGTCTGGTGGGGTGGAGAGTGATGATAGTGGGAGGTATATGGGAGTTTGTTTTCAGACTTGTCAGGAAAATTCCTGAGAAGAAAAGGTCACAGACCTTTCCTTTAGCTGACATGTAAATGTTCCTTTATCTAGAATTTAGACTCTTTTAAAATTCTACGTTGGTTTTCCATATCTAAATTATTGGAGTGAGTCTCTAAATACAACTTTCATTAGATAATGATGAAAAACCACTATTCTACAAGGAATCCAAATCAGAACAAAATGTGAAGTGGCATTGCTTATAAAGAAGTCTTTGTAATTACTTTGACAAATTATTTGGATGTTATATTAATGCTTTGATTTGTAAAGCAAGAATTTTATATATGCTTACTTCCATTTCTCTGAACTCTTTTTCTTTCATGTTCTGCTTTGCTTTGGAACAGGGGGCTCAAGGAGAAAGGGGTCCTGTAGGCTCTTCAGGACCTAAAGGAGGTCAAGGGGATCCAGGACGTCCAGGTGAACCAGGGCTTCCAGGTGCTCGGGTAAGAACACATCAAGTTTTTGGTACATCAACTCAGGCGGTATGCTCCTGAGAATCATTGAAGGGTTTTTTTTGTTTTGTTATGTTTCTTTCTTTCTTTCTTTTTTTTTTTTATTTAGCTCACTTTCACAGCTTGGAACATTTCTTTGTTTTTATGGTTTTGGCCTGATTCATTTATTTTTAAAATACTGGTTTGTTATTTTTATCATGTATAGAAAACACAGTAACTTCTAGTCTTCCTTTTTCAAGGGGGTATGTATTAATAATTTTACCACTTTATATGAAAAAAAATCCTGTTTGACATTTTTTATAATTTTTTACTTGATAATTTACTTAACTTGAAAGAATTTTTGTTAAACTTCATTCTAACAAAATATCACTTGAAAATTTATTTCAACTTTGGAATTACCCTTATAGTCAATTGTCAACAGTGCCCCTTAAAGAGAATGGGATTATACAAACAGTTAGATGAAAAGATACATTTGGCTCAATTTAAGTACTTTATCTTGAAGCCAGCATTAAATCTATGAGTAAAAGTCTACTATAGCCCTTTCTCCTTCTACATGAAAAGCTGGCATTGGGTTCATCTTTGCTTAGATATTCTTCTCTGGATATCTGATAAAGGTGGAATGCCAGCTGACTGACCATTCAACATTGCTTATAGTAAAAATGACTTGCATTTGGACTGGGAGAGCTATGAATGAGTTATAAAAACCTGGTAGGAGCATAGCTTTGGTTTTCCTGATTTGGGGGTGACTTGTATTCATGCATTCACGTTGCTGGGACCAGTATACTGTGTTGGAGGTGCTGTTACAAATAGTGGCTATATGAAATTTTAAGCCAGGGTGGCTCCTGGACCCACCCTATAGACTCATCCCCTCACATCTGGCCTGTGCATTGCGTGGGGCTTAGAGGATGCCCCTGGAGGCTATGCTGTGAGGACTCTTCTTTGGGAAGAGTCCCACCTGGTGCTGCCCTGTTGACCTGCTGTGTTGTCTGACCTGCCTCCTCCTGAGGCCAGCTGGGTGAGGCCCATGATGGTCCTGTGAGTTTGTCTAGAGAGGAATCTGAGCTACTGAGAGGCCGTCACAAAGCGGAACTGGATCCTATTAATGCAATGCTATTGTTATGCTTTATAATCTTCAGTTGCAAGTCAGCTACAAACTGACAATTACTTTAATTTTCAGGGTCTGACAGGAAATCCTGGTGTTCAAGGTCCTGAAGGAAAACTTGGACCTTTGGTAAGTAATTTAAAGCAACATCCACAACCATTAATATTTATCAGTAGACACGCAACTTATTTGAGGTTGATGTTTTTGATTATGTGGATGCTGATCATGTTTATATGTTTAAAAGCCCCTGCTCCCTGAAAGCAAAGAGTTCGGATCTGCATATTTTCAAATTGACCTGAAATTGTTCACATTTTGTTGAAATAAGTGTTTGAGATTAAAATTGCTTCCCTGACATCAGTGAAAAAGTTAAAATGATGTATTTTTAATATTGATGGAATTTGTCTATTAGCAACATTATTATTTCTTGATGTTCCTTCCAATTTGATACATTTAAGAAATAAGTAAGCATGAATTTTGACAGCTTCTAAATTCAGGGTCCTTCTTTTATACTGATAATGTGAAATAGAAGTCCTGAGTTTTCATTACCACAAACCAAAGTAAATGAGAGAGAGGAAAAAGATTTCCGCTATTCATGTGAGAATGTAAGGAGACATGACGATGAGGCTTGTGTATAGAACAAGAATAAAACCTCTGTTCTAAATAGTCAAAATACTTCAGCAGGTTTTTTCTTAGATACTCAGCTGTTCTAATTCACTAAGATAAAAATATCAGATAACTTAAAACATATAAGTTTTATAGTGAGCACATTCAACTAAGAGTTTGGGTAATGTGATATTTAGAGAGAACTTACCTTACCTAAAACTTACATTGCTCCTGTCAATTTTGTAGGGTGCTCCTGGGGAGGATGGCCGGCCAGGTCCTCCAGGCTCCATAGGAATCAGAGGGCAGCCGGGGAGTATGGGGCTTCCAGGCCCCAAAGGTAGTAGTGTGAGTACAGTCATCTCATCATAATTCTCACCCGGAACAGGCATGTTTTTAACAAATTGATTGAAATTTAAATTTGTTCAATTTACTCTCTAGGGTGATCCTGGAAAACCTGGGGAAGCAGGAAATGCTGGTGTCCCTGGGCAAAGGGTAACTATATACATTTTCTGCTAAAAAAAAAAATTATCCAAATTCTTATGGCCCTCATCTCACAAATTATCTCTGTGTGATACTAGGGAGCTCCTGGAAAAGACGGTGAAGTTGGCCCTTCTGGTCCTGTGGGCCCCCCGGTATGTGATCTTTTAGCAAAAATATATTCATATTGCATTTTTCATTGATGTTTATCCAAGACTTAACTTATTATAAGTTTTGGAGTAAGTAAATAAGAAGTGCACAGAACTAACATGCATGTATGTGTAACCATGGACATAGACAACAATGCTGAGGACGGGGTGGGGGGGAGGGGATCAAGAAGAGGAAGTCAATGGGGGAAAAAGGAGAAACATCTGTAACAAAAATAAAGTAATAAAAAAAAGACTCAAAGAAAAAGAATACAAAAAAAAAAAAAGAAAAATTTCAGCAATATATTTTCGTTTGATTCTTGTGCTGGCATCGTCTGCCTTTTACAATAGAAAGGTTGATCTCTTCATTTTAAACTTCTATAAAATGCTGATGGCAAAAGCTACCTCATCATCTTTATGAGTCACTGTTGAAAAATATGTCAACTAAGACATGTCTGATTAACACTTAATACTGTATTTTATTTAAAACATAAAAATACTGAAAATTATCTACCTTATTCTAATAGTGTGTTTTATAGACATTTATTTAAGCTGTGTTTTTGTGAGGGGCTAAAGGGGAATAATATTCTTTGAGGTATATTTTCATCCAGGATTTTTAAAATGAAGGGTTTATCAGAAATATTTTGACATTTTATTTGTTTAAAGTGCCAAATGAATTAAAATGTTAGCTTTGTTTTCTTTAGTTATTCTAGTTTTGAAGGTTTGATTAATAATTTTTATGACACTTAGAAATAAACTGCAATGAAAATATTACCATTTTAGATTAGATATATGAAAGTAATGAATTTTTCCATCTCCAATTCATCGAATTTCCCGATAATTTTATGGTTAGCTCCAGACATTTTATGTTGGGATCACAAAATAAACACATGTCATCAGTCTCTTTGCTGGCTTTAGAAGATATTTTCTCACTAGCTGGGACTTTAAATAATACCATTAGATGACTTTTAATACTGGTTTATTATCTGGCTGAAGTGAAAAACATGTGATTGGAAGAAATACAAAGAAACAGAAATATTTCTAGTGGTTCACATAAACAGGAAGCAGGAGTAAAGATCTGGCTCTTGATTTCATGATTTTCTTTCCTTCGTGACTTAGGGTCTAGCTGGGGAGAGAGGAGAGCAGGGCCCTCCAGGCCCCACTGGCTTTCAGGTATGCACCCATTCAGTTTTCATTTCTTCTTTCACTAACTACAGTGCTTTAAAAAATATATATATGGACATACATATATACCTATATATATAAAGATATGAGAAAATGATGTGAAATTCTACAATTTTCAAAATCATCTCTCTTTTAGTAAATAAGATAGACATTTGAATAAAATCAAACATTTTTGTTCAAAGAAAAGGAACAGACTTCCCCTGAAAAACTGATTAAAACCCAAAGCTATTAACAAATTAAAAATCACAAAAAGTTCTTCATATCTCCACAAGGTTTATTTAACTATTTTAAGGCTTCTCTAATTTTATTGGCACAGTATTTAAAAGATTTTGTTGAACAAATTTTCATAATTTATCTAAATATATTGGTGTGATAGATTATTTAATAGCATGGATAATCATAATTTTGGAAAAAAGTTTCAGGACTGACTTTTCTAGTAACCTAATATATTGTTTTTAGAGCCATTAAAAAGTCTACAAATATGAAGAACCTCCTGTTATATTCTTTTGTTTGCTTCGGGATGTGCAAATGAAGATCTAACCCTATGAACTAGCTTCTGTTGTTATAAGATATAAGCTTCTCACTCTGTGTTAGCTTAACTTGTGTTTGAATAATAACTTTTTCTTGAAAATGCAGTCTTGGAGGCTTTATGAATTGTAAAAGGCAAACTCTCAACACTGATGACATATTAAACTTTTACAGAACCACAATTTTATTTTTTTGCTTTTGTTTTAGGGGCTTCCTGGACCTCCTGGGCCTCCTGGGGAAGGTGGAAAGCCAGGTGATCAGGTAAGTTTTTAAATAAGAATAGCAACACTAAAAAAATCACTGGTTCTTAATATCACTCATTATGTGTGAGGCTCTGTTCTGATTTAATTTACATATATCATCTCTTTTAACCCTCAAAACAATCCTATGTACTGGGTATTATTATTATATCCATTTTATAGATGAAGAAAAAGAGGCATGCAGATGTGAGATCACACAGCTAATATGATTTGAACCCTAATGTTATCTTATGCTTCCTAAGACTATATTCCTAATCACTACGTATATCTTAATCATACTATAGAGTTTTATTGGAAGCTTATAAACTGTGATGAACAGATACTGTTTTATTTTTCTCATTTTATGAGCACATAGATTTATTTTATTTATTTTTCTTTGAGTGATTCATTCATTCAACCATTCAACAAATATTTGCTGAAAGTTGTGTGTTTAGCTCTACCAAGCCTTGGACTTAACCAATTGAACAAGATGGACATGGACCTTGCTCTTTTATTATATTATAGTAGGAAGACAGTTATAGCAATTCTAAATGCTGTAGTAGGGGAGGCACTGTTTGTATTGAAACAGAAGATGCAACTAATTCAGACTTGAGGGCTTAGGAAAAGTTTCTTGGATAAAGCAGTATCTTTCATGAGATCTGAAGAATGGTAAGGAGAGAAAGAAAGGTAAGAAAGTGCACTAGGAAATGGAACTGTAAATGCAAAGGCTTGCTGATCAAATTAAGGCAGTGAAAATAGTTCTGTAAGTCAGGAATGTAGAATACAACTCGAGGGTGGAGATGAGGCTAGAGGGGTGAATTGGGGCCAGATTATGGAGAGTCTTGAGTACTATTTGTTCTTGTTATTAGAGTAATGGGAAGCTAATGAAGGGTTTTTATTTAAGGAGTAATACTATTAGATTTGGGTTTTAGGAAGATAACACCTCAATGAAGACAATAATTTCGATAGATAAGACCAGAGGCCTACTTGATACAGTCATTATCTTTATCAAAGAAAGAAGTTTTAAATTTTAAACTTTTCTTTAGTTAAGATAAAACTTTAATGTAGTCATGACTGCACTAGTTTGAACCCACAATTCCTAGTAGAGTGTGTTGTCCATTTTATATGTTCAAGAAATATTTCCTAAATTGAATTGAAATGGTTCTATTCAAAAGATCAGTACTTCATTGTTTGGAATTTCACTTTCCTCTATTAAAAGTTTTTCACATTTTATAAGGAAATAAAAGGCTTTTAGTGTATATATTATTTTATCTCTAAAAAAAATGAATGCACTACCTTTGTGAGGTAATATTTTGTATGTTCTCACTGCCAAAAATCAAATATTCAGTTATAATAGAAATTTTCCCGGAAAAATATTTTCATCCTATATATGCAATATCCACTCATTTATAAAAGTGTACACATTTTTCTTTTTTCAATATTTTGGGATTACTCAGACTTCTAATAGTACATTAAAAGAAATTAGGTGTATGATCTGGAAATATTTCTAATAAATAAATAAAATGTAGCTCAAAGATTTTCTTTCAAGTTTTTAAAATGTATTTTATAGGGAGTTCCTGGAGATCCTGGAGCAGTTGGCCCATTGGGACCTAGAGTAAGTATTTTCTCATTCATAATTAACTTTGCTTCCATTGGCTTTAGTTTTAAAAAACACCTTTTATCTTTTTTTAAATATATATATATATTTTTATTGATTTTATAGAGAGAGGAAGGGAGAGAGAGATAGAAACATTGATGAGAGAGAACATCGATTGGCTGCCTCCGGCATGCCCCCCACTGGGGATTAGCCCACAACCTGGGCAAGTGCCCTGACCGAGAATCGAACTGGTGACCTCTTGGTGCATAGGTCGACGATCAACCACTGAGCCACACTGGTCGGCCAGCACCTTTTATCTTAAACTGGGCTTTATTTTAGCATTAAAATTCTTCTACTTGATGAAAATTAATCTTATAATAAATATTTTATGCTGTGAAACTAGTATATCCTTACTTCAAGTTTATTTCTTATCACTAAATTAGAAAAGTGAGCTTCAATACTTGTTCATTTCTCAATTTTTGTCCACGATAAGTCATTTTTCAGGAATATTTTTAACCCATTTTTAGATCAAGCACTGAGATTGTTTCACATTCCAATGTTGTGCTAGGGAGAACGAGGAAATCCGGGGGAAAGAGGAGAACCAGGAATAACCGGACTCCCTGGTGAGAAGGGAATGGCTGGAGGACACGGTCCTGATGGTCCAAAAGTAAGTATGGTAGTGAGCTTAGTATTTAAAATGTTCTAAAATTACTGCTCAATAAACATATGATGGTACTAGAATTTATTTCTCTTGTTTTCACAAGTTATTTGATTATATAGTTTTCTTCTTCAACAAATATTTAATGAGCACCTATTAGGCTTTTCCTTGGCACTAAAGAGTCAGCTAAAAAGTCTCACTTTTGTGATGAATTTATGGCTTTGTACATATAGTGATACATTCTCATATACAGACCTATTTCTAATATGTATTTATATAAATTTGATTAATGACTTTCATTAATAAACAGAAACAAGAAATAGAAAAGTACATAATCTATTAGGAGGTATTGCTAATCATATGCTCCATTGTTCATGTCTCGAGTTTCACAATTCTGCTTACAAAATATATGAAAGTATGTTGTTTTTGAAATCTAAAATACACTGTAAAGCAAAAATCAGTACCATTTCTTTTTGGGTGCCATTTTAACATTGGTAGAAGACAATGTAGCCAATTTCAGTGTAAACACTTGAGATAGACTTTTTCATGATTATGCAACCTTAGATCCTTATCAAATCTTTAAGGTCTAGAGTGATTGCATAAGATCTGCTTCAATTTAATCACTGAATAAGCCTGAAAACCAACTTAATATCATGGGTTTATTACAGAGACAAAGAAATACTCTCAATATAATATCTTCTTTATTAGAATCCCATGATGTTACCAAAAAAAGAGGGGGGAGCTCTATCATTTTTATTTGAATCAGTACTTAATTTCCCCAGAGAGAAAAGTTGAAAACATAAACCACCAATCAAAATGACAGGTCTGTTTTTTTTTTTTTTTTTTTTTTTTTTAAATGAACTCAGAGGCAATTTTTCCAAATAAAATATATAAGCACTAGGTTAAACCATATAAAATCTCTAAGATTTTACTATTTTGACATACCAAAATGGTGATTCCATGTGGTTCAGTTTGAATATTTAGGTGACCTCACTTTTTGTTGGTTTGTTTCAGGGCAGTCCAGGACCAACTGGGACTCCAGGAGATACAGGCCCACCCGGTCTCCAAGGTATGCCGGGAGAAAGAGGAATTGCAGGAACTCCTGGCCCTAAGGGTGACAGAGTAAGTCTTTTTTTTTAGTGCATTCATTTTGATTTTCTACTGATAATGATTTTCTGGGCAGACTTTTATTTCCACCACCCTGAGTCACAGGTCATTCATTTATTTTATTTTTTATATGTTTTTATTAATTTTTTAGAGAGAGAGGAAGGGAGAGGGAGATAGAAACATTGATGTGAGAGAGATACATTGATCAGCTGCCTCCTGCATGCCTCCCACTGGGGATCGAGCCCTGAAGGAATCTAACTGGAACCTCTCAGTCTATGGGAAGAAGGTCAATCCACTGAGCTACACCAGCCGGGCCATTCATTCATTTTTAAAAATATATAATTACTGAGAGACTCTACAGTGCCAGACATTGTTCTAGGCTCAAGGGGATACAGCTATGAGCATAAGAGAGAAATCTTTGCACGTGAAGCTTCCAAGCAAGCGTAGGAGAAAGACAACAAAATGAATAGATGGTGTTTTGTGTTTTCCCAGGGTGGCCTAGGAGAGAAAGGTGCTGAAGGCACAGCTGGAAATGATGGAGCAAGAGTAAGTGAAATTGTTCCTTTTACCCAGCCTAGGCATGAACATTATCATACACATTTACTTGAACTTTTCAAAATAAATGTTGTAATGTTTCCATGGTGGTCAGGGTTTGGAGAATGATGAAATGTGAGATTTCATGTTAATCAACTATGGATACTCATTTTGCTTACCTTGAATTAGGGCAACCAAAAAGTAAAGTCATTGTTGAGAGATCTGTGACAGATCACTGCTTTAAGCTGTGGGGCTCTTTTATCTTTCTCTATCATCTTTTTATTTCATAGACAATGTTTATTTCTATTAAATAGCTGATCTAATGAGCTGTCCTAGACCTCATTCTAGTTCAGGCAAGTAGAGTTTTGTAGAGTAGTCAGAGTTGTGATAAATGTTTCTCCATATACTGGATGTTAGAGTGAGAAAACTACTGCATGATGAATCATCATTAATGCTTTGATCAATAAAGAGGCTGAATAAGTGAAATGTAAAGAAGGGTGTTTGATTCCCAAAGCACTGTTTCATGTCATGTCAGAAATTGACATCTAACAAGCTTTAGGTGTTCAAAATTAGAATGCACTTGCAGTTCTAAGGAGATTGAAAATGTATCTTCAGACATAAATGATTCCTTCATGTAAGAGCAGGTAGTTGCAATCACTCAGACATACACCATTTCCTGGAATAGTTATTGATATCTGATAAATAACTTCTATTTCAGTATGACATGGTTTGCTGTTGATTGTCCTGTTGTGTCTGACAATAGCAGTTATATATAAAAAAAGGCATCACACTAAACCACTGTTAATATATTGATACTGCACAATGAGTCACTTAATATATTGACTATATTAACTTTTTTGGTTAATATTATTTTTATTTTATTTGTGTTCATTACTATTTATTCCCCCTGTACCCACTTCCACCTCCCCCACCCCCTCCCCCCAACAATCACCTCACTGTTGCTTGTGTCCATGAGTTTTCTTTCTTTCTTTCTTTCTTTCTTTCTTTCTTTCTTTCTTTCTTTCTTTCTTTCTTTCCTTCCTTCCTTCCTTCCTTCCTTCCTTCCTTCCTTCCTTCCTTCCTTCCTTCCTTCCTTCCTTCCTTCCTTCCTTCCTTCCTTCCTTCCTTCCTTTCTCTTTCTTTCTTTCTTTCTTTCTTTCTTTCTTTCTTTCTTTCTTTCTTTCTTTCTTTCTTTCTTTCTTTCTTTCCTTCCTTCCTTCCTTCCTTCCTTCCTTCCTTCCTTCCTTCCTTCCTTCCTTCCTTCCTTCCTTCCTTCCTTCCTTCCTTCCTTCCTTCCTTTCTTTCTTTCTTTCTTTCTTTCTTTCTTTCTTTCTTTCTTTCTTTCTTTCCTTTCTTTCTTTTCCTTCCTTCCTTCCTTCCTTCCTTCCTTCCTTCCTTCCTTCCTTCCTTCCTTCCTTCCTTCCTTCCTTCCTTTCTTTCTTTCTTTCTTTCTTTCTTTCTTTCTTTCTTTCTTTCTTTCTTTTGCTCAATCCCTCCATCCCCTCAACAGATTATATTGACTTTTTATTAGAACATGTATAGAAAAGTTTTAGCCTTAGTAGTAATTATCCTCCTTTTTTCCCCCTAAAAAGCTAATCACTTAGTTTAGCAAATTTTGGACATGAAATGTATCTTGCCTTTTAATTAAATCTGATATTTGATTTAATATTTCAAAAATGGCCTTAGTCAATCTGGTATATTGTTTGTGTTTCATGCGATGCATGGTATGCAGTGCACAGTACGCTGTGCAGTGCTGTCTGAAGGGGTGATGCATTGACAGTCAGTTATCAGGGGACAGCTGACATGCAGATTTATTGTTCTTGTGGACTACTTCGAAATGTGATAGGACCAAGACTTTAGCAATGACTGATTTATTTTTAGTGAAGGAAATGTGTTGGTTTTTTTTTTAGAGAAGAAGCAGAGTATTTGCTGTAATCTCCTAGTAAAGGAAAAAAAGAATAACATGTTTTCTCTGTATGAAAAAGTCTGTAAATTTAATCTTTATATTTCATCAAATCCTTTAAGGAAGTGTGTTAGGTAAATTATTGAAAGAATGTTGTTCTATTATAGATCCAGAGAATTTAATATTATAGTTTTTTCATGTTCTTGTCAAAAGTTATAAAATTGAAATATGATTTTTGTTCCTTAAGCTTCTTCAGTAATACATACAGAAATTAAATTACAAAAGAATATTTGGGCTGTACACAAAGAGGCAACACACAAATACTAGAGAGAAAATTTGTCTTAGAAAGAACTGCAATGTAGTGTAGGAGTTGAATCTTGTGACCATGTGTAGAGAAGACCCAGTGTGTGTCCGGAAGCTCCCCTGTGCTCCGAGCAGAACCCCATCAGCTCAGCATAGCGGCAGTGACTGCTTTACATCTCAGGACGATGCAGAAAACCGAATGCTTTAGCCAATTTCACTTTTTTGAAATAAAAAGAATGACATTTTGCTAGTGTATTATAATTTAAGAATATAGTATTCTGTACAAAAGAAGAAAAGTCTCTTTTCAGTCTATACTCAAATTTCAAATAGGTATTAGCAAAATTAAGTAGGCTAAGAAACAGGAAGACACTAGTAAAGAATAGTATTAATTTAGAACTGATGTTTGAAGTCAGTCTTCTATTTGGATGAGTTGAATTTAATGAAAAAAATGAAAACATTCTGTGGAGAAAAGTCAGTGGAAACCGTTCTGGACTAGATAGAAAAATCTTGAGAATATATAGATTATATTATTTATAGGTAACATTTTGCAAAAGCAGTCACATTATAACAAAATAATCCCTTCTTTGTTTAAACATGGAGGTTTACATGCATTCTTTCCCTCAATTTCCTATTTTGTTAATTGACAGGGTCTTCCAGGTCCCTTGGGTCCCCCTGGTCCTGCAGGTCCCACTGGAGAAAAGGTAATGTCATAAATTATTTTGTGGACTCAGAATCATGAGGTCTGGATTCAGGCTCTTTCTCATAATGTTTTTTTCTTTCATAAAATATGGTAGTTGGGCCAGGTCATTTCAGAGTCTTTCCCATTATTTGCCCTGCTTACAGTGCCCAACATCCTACCATTGTGTCATGTTTTACTACTGTTTCGGACAATAACCATATAAAATCTGCTTTCTAGGGTGAACCTGGTCCTCGAGGTTTGGTTGGCCCTCCCGGCTCCCGTGGCAATCCTGTAAGTGATAGTATTTTGATGATCTTAGTATGGCATTGAGCAGTAAAACAATTCATCACTTTGTCTTGATATTTATATAAAACCATCCTTGTTAAATTAGGTTATTTATAACTTTCTGCTTTTCAACTTTTACTTTTCTCATCAAACTTAACATATTATCAGTGTATTATTATTTTGGTACAATCTAGTAAGTCTAGGTAAGCAGGTCATTAACTAAATAATTAAGAGGCTTTGTTGACACTTCAGAGCTTGAAAATTTTGTTCTGTGGTCCTTACACCTATATCACACTTAAGAGTCTTCCTTAATCAATATGTCTGATTTTTCTATATATAATTTCCAGATACTTCAAATTTATATAATTGTATTTTTAAATATCCCTCCTGTTTATAATAAGGTGTGAAAGATATAGTAATCTCTGTCTTCTCCTAGGGTTCTCGTGGTGAAAATGGCCCAACTGGTGCTGTTGGTTTTGCTGGACCCCAGGTATAATTTTCAGATATCTCTTACTTACAATGAGCACTCCTCTTGCTAGAGCATGAGTTTAATTCATTATCACTGTCGTCTGTTTTGAAGGCAAAGATTCTGGAAAGTTTACAATTTTCTAGCTACTCTCATTTTCAGTATATTTTATGGATTAGCACAAAAATGGATGAGTTTACACAATTTCAGATTCTATACTTACTTGTTATAATAAAAATATGGAGGGATAACTTATTTTTCAGACTTTTTTTTCTTCTATGCTGTAATACAGATTATAAAACATCATTTTACAATAGATGATTAAATTATATGTTAATAATAATTACTGTAAAATAAATTGTCTATAAACATTATAATCAATTGCTTATTTATACAATTGATATAGGGTCCTGATGGGCAGCCTGGAGTAAAAGGTGAACCTGGAGAGCCAGGACAGAAGGGAGATGCCGGCTCTCCTGGACCACAAGGTCTAGCAGGATCCCCAGGCCCTCATGTAAGCTAAAAAAACAACCAACCAACCAAACAAACAAAAATCCATAACTTGAGTCCAGTTCCTAATGCTTACCCTTTGTGTTTAGCCCATTTTGCTTTACTACAGTGATCTTCTGTTTGTTTCTTTCTATTTAGGGTCCTAATGGTGTTCCTGGACTAAAGGGTGGTCGAGGAACTCAGGGTCCACCAGTAAGTTGATTTGAAGCTCTGGGAACTGCCTACAATTAGTAAAGATATTTAGTGCTTCATGGATATTTTAAAGTTAATCTGAAGCTGTACCAACAGATTTTTACGTATATAGTGGAAAGGGCACTTACCTTAGATGGAAATCTGGGTTAAAATTAGTTCCACGGTCTTGGAGACCCAGCTGCCTCATATGTAATATAAATAATATATGACCTGTGGAAGAGCTAATGAATAATGCTGAAGTACTCTATATAATTCTGTTATGTAAAATATTAATGTGATTTTAGCCCTTGCCTGAAACATACTTGTATATCTTTAGGATGAATGGAGAGTGGAAAGAGAAAAATAGTGTCCTTCCTACCAATTAATCTAGATCCACTCTCAAAAACATAGAATACAAGAATATATATACATTGGTCACAACAAGGAAGGGAATCTAAAGGCCTAAGTGTCTCTGTGAAAAAATAGATCCCAGAAAGCATATGTAATTAACTGTTATTTTAAATGTGCTTATATGGTATTATATTTATAGGGTGCTACAGGATTTCCTGGTTCTGCTGGCAGAGTTGGACCACCAGGCCCTGTTGTAAGTCAAAATAGTAATTCAAACTATTGACACCGGAGTAATTACAGACACACATGAAAATATACACAAACACACACACATATATATACATATTATATAGATACACATATATTTCATTCTTATTATTTATTCTTTAATTTAATCCATTAATGATTTATTTTCCCATATTAACAACTCTCATAATTATACTGGTATGTTGTCAAAGCAAATTCATCTCTAATCATCCAATGTTTCTTGGAAGAGCTTATTTGCAAGTCCTTTTTAGCCCCAATATTTGACTACTACTCCATATAGTTACTAAATACTAACAATATTGTGTGCTAATAATCGTTTCCTTCAATTAGGTAGCATTTCTGAAACTTTGTATAATAAATGTTATTCTTTCTTTATAAGATCAGATCAGACACAGTAAAATGTTATATATTTATTGTTGGATCACAGCCTTAACAAGTTTGAAAATTCAAGTTAATTTCAACATACTTTTAACAATGACTCAAAGGTAATTGTCTGCAAATAATTTAGATTTTCTTCTGGGGAATGAATCTGCAGCTGTGTTTTCTTTAATTTTGTTTAAATCTACTGAATAACTGATTATCCAGGAAAAATGGACCTTGGAGGCCTGGGAAACTGCCTCTGAGACACACACCATTACATCAGTTCCTCCAATGAGGCTTCCACTTTGCCCTTGTGTGTGTTTCTTTCTGTGTTTTACTAGGGAGCTCCAGGGCCTGCGGGACCCTTAGGGGAACCTGGGAAGGAGGGACCTCCAGGTCTTCGTGGAGACCCTGGCTCTCACGGACGAGTGGGAGATCGAGGACCAGCTGGCCCTCCCGGTGGCCCAGGAGACAAAGGGGACCCAGGAGAAGATGGGCAGCCTGTAAGTTTGGCATCTTGTTCTAGACCACCTCCAATGGAGATATTTGCTAATAGAAATCCATAATAATCACTGTCACAAAGAAACTATTTATACAATATCCTGGGCGCTTTCATAAATCTTTATGCCCTATAGGTTTTTAATTCTCAATTCTCTGCTTTAGAAAATAGTATCTGTGTAAATATAACACTAATGAATATGGTATTCAATGTCTAAACGAGAAGACACTCTTTCTTATATATCTGCACTATATGAAGAAAATTTTTATAAAGTACATTATTTTATTTAATTTCCAAATCCTTTAAACATTAATGCAGTCAGATAAATCATATGATTTTCTTTATTTTTAAAATGTGTGTTTTTAGAAAGAGGAGAAATATTTGCCTGAATAGTTACCTCTTTTATTCCATCAATATGTGTATTAATCTTCAAGTTCTTTTTCAACTGATAAGCTACTTTACTTTTTAAATATTGTTAGAGTTTCTGTGTGGATTATAAATTATGATTACTTATATATAGTATGGGCTTATGAAACAGAGAACTTT
Source organism: Tadarida brasiliensis (assembly GCA_030848825.1). Classification (NCBI taxonomy): domain Eukaryota; kingdom Metazoa; phylum Chordata; class Mammalia; order Chiroptera; family Molossidae; genus Tadarida; species Tadarida brasiliensis. The sequence goes on along the minus strand of CM061265.1, from coordinate 67,729,894 downwards.
TTCTTATACCAAAAAAACCTGCACAGCTGTGATCTATTGTAAAGTTCTTGCATATAGTTTTACCCTGGGCAGTTTTTAATTCTAATTTATCCTCAAAACTAGGGTCCAGATGGCCCCCCTGGTCCAGCTGGAACTACTGGGCAAAGAGGAATTGTTGGCATGCCTGGGCAGCGTGGAGAGCGAGGCATGCCCGGCCTGCCCGGACCAGCGGTAACTGCATTCGCCAGTATTTCATCTGATTACGTGCAATATAATTTATATATATATTTTTTGCTAAATAGATTTAGAGTCTTTTTTAGACACAAGTTCTGAGTATCTTCAAAAGCTTTTGACTTTACATGTCGGACTCTTTACTTAAATACCTTACAAATACCTTGGAAAAGTGTGTTTATTTATTTTGGGGCTAGAGAAGTAAACCAATAAGGATATGGATTTTTGGTGACTCTAAATCTTTCTTCAAATATTAAAAAATATCCAAGGAGCTAGAGAAGGGGGATGATCTCCTGGTGAGTAGGTAGCCTCTTTTTAAATAAACATGCCTAACAAAAATATCCATATTTCACAGTTCAGAGAATAAGTTCTCATAAACCATCAAAGAGAAGAAGGAGCTGAGCTAAAGTAATATTGGGGGTGAACGTGGGGTGAACAATAAAGAAAACCTCTGAAAGTAATCTCCTGTTCCCTGGAGAGTTCTAAGAATCTCATATTCCCTGGAGTATCGATAAAAGCTTGATTCATTATTAGCTTTGAAGAAATTAAATTTACTGCTTAAAATTTATATACTTGGGGGGAAAATGATATTTTCATATGGGATGTTGACAGAGAGAGGTACCGCTGGGACGTTGGAACTGGCGGACATGTGTGTAGAGATCTGAAACCAGCAAGCAAGGAGTTAAGGAATGTCTTACTTTGATCAGACATGAGCCAGAGACCTGGAAGTAAAATCTCCCAACAGTAACACGAAAATGCCAGGTATAGAAATAAAGTGAGCAGACAAAGCAGAAGTAAATAAGAATGGGCATGTCTTACTAGGGATGCACAAATCAGAAGGACAGACAGATTGACCGCAGGACACCAAATCAGAACCAAAAATTCACACCTGAGCTGGTAGCAAATAATACTTCTTAGTTCCTACGATACCCCCAGATGAGAGTGATAAAAAGTGGGCATGCCTCTAAGAAAGCACTACAATGACATGGATGTTGTGAATAATGGATAATTATTACTATAGAAGGTGGGATGGAGGTGCCATTTGAATAAACATAGTCTTTATGTGAACTGGCATTCTCAAATTTCCTCAGAAGTGGTTGACATATTGATACTCCATTTCAGGGCACACCAGGAAAAGTAGGAGCAACTGGTGCGACAGGAGACAAAGGGCCACCTGGACCTGTGGGGCCCCCAGGCTCAAATGGCCCTGTAGGGGAACCGGGGCCTGAAGTGAGTACTGCTAAAGTAACTCTTGTTATCTGGGTGTTATGGGGACAATTTTTAAAATGTAGATATCGATTTAGAAGTTTAGAAATTGATTGTACATTTTACTTGGCGGAAGTTTCTTAGTGATGTTATTTGATGTACTCTACTTCCCTAGGGAGTTGACAAAAGGATGATATAAAGAAAGGGTAATAAGATGGGTGTTTTTGCACTGACCTTCATCTAGTCTGGAACCAAGTATTTTAGTTAATTTAGGTTGTTGCCAAATTGCTTTGAACATTAAAGGACACACTCATTTATCTTTTCCCCTGTTATTATTTCATTCTGTTAATAGCATATTTGTCACAATTGCCATGTTGTGCAGTGATAGGATTAGTATAACTATTACAACTTGTGAAAAGGGCAAAGTAGAGATAATTTTATCTAAATATCACTATATAGTAACATTATTGATGTCATGTTTGCTTTGGCTCTTTTGAGAGGAAATCAGTTTTTTAAAGGGAATTCAAGAACTCATAGGTTAGAATCTGTTGTATTTAGTGCTATAATGAGTAAATCACCAAACAGTTAATGTCACAGTTTTGTGGAAGAAATGATCAATGCCTTTCAGAACAATTTTTTCATCAAATGGTAAAAACATAATTCTGAAAAAAAATCAAAATAAAATAAGAAGAGAAGAATATATATTTTAAAAAGTAATTTGATATGCTTAGCACAGTTATTTTATTTAAAAACTTTACAGATATTTTTTGCAAAAGCTTAAGAATAAAAGTGAGAAAAACCATTCACTGGTAATGCAAACAAAACAAAACATCGAGAATGTAATTATTGTATATTTATTTCAAAGAATTTTATCATTTTTTCCTTTTTTAGAATAAAAATGAAGACTTTAGATTAAGTAAAAATATATTAATTTTGCAAGCAATTCAAAGTAATAGAAAAGATGGCAGAAGGTTTTCTTTTACTGAGTTTCATAAATGCTAATTAATTCTGGTTTCTAGAAGGGAGGTGTAACCATGCTATACTTTTTCTGGCAGTTGGAATGAGATTTTTTTTATTACTGTTAATTCCTTTGTTAAACATGATTTTTTATAGGGTCCGGCAGGCAATGATGGTACTCCAGGACGGGATGGTGCTGTTGGAGAACGTGTAAGGGCAATTTCACTGATTAAAAAATCTGGAGTAATGTAAATTTGAAATCTTTGTAATACTAAAGAGTAAAAAAACTATCCCTTTTCCTCATAGCTCAATACAAGCCCTGAATTTTCTGATAGAAGCAACCTTTTTTGTAATGTTATAATTTTGGTAGATCTTATAAATGAAATGAGATTTGAATACATAGCAAAGTGAGATGACATTTTTTTTTATCAACAGAAGGAAAGCAAATTGCATTCATATTTGGTGCAACATGAAGGCTTTGGATGAGGATACCTATGAAGTGGTCTAAATTTAAAACTCATTCACAAAATTATGGTAGCTGTGTGACATCTACATTTCTTTATTCACCTACTAAAGTGAATGCCCCATAAAGAAATAAACCATTTGGTTTTCTAAGTATTGAATATTTCATGATATGTTTTTAAATTAAACATGTACTGAACTGTAAATATCCCCAAGTTTATCAGAAGCTCCGGTCCCAGTGGGCAGTCACACAGTTGTCTCAGACTACACATCAGTGCATAGAAGCTGAAAATAGCCCTTGCTCCAATGTCTGTTATAATGTAATAGCTCTTTCCACTCCAAGAGCCCATCATGTAGCAGAACAGACTATGAAGCCAGACAGACCTGGATTGGAATCTTGATTGCTGAAGTAACTAGCTATGTAATCTTGAACATTTTCTGAATCTCAGCTTTCAAATACTTTAAATATGAGTAATACTCATAGCATTGGGCATTTGTGTTTTTAATCATGTGTTGTTTTAAATTTTTAAATTGATTTTTACAGAGAGGAAAGGAGGGGGGCGGAGAGAGAGAGAGAGAAACATGGATGTGAGAGAGAAACATTGATCGGTTGCCTCCCGTATGTGCCCTGACCGGAAATCGAACCTGCCACCTTTTAGTGTATGGGACGATGCTCCAGCCAACTGAGCCACACCAGCCAGGGCATTAAATCTCAGGTTTAAAGTGTCTATTAGACACTCAAGTAAAGAGGAAGAAAGAGTTTTGATGAATCTTGGGGTACCCCCCCATATACTATAAAGCCAGGGAGTATAAATTTTCTTGGCATCTGGGTTTTTCCCTTTGGTCAGTATATATTGTTTAATGCATTAGTCTTCAAAGATTTAGCTGATGTACACCCTGATGAAATTTTGAATATATCTGAACCCCTATGTGCATTGTAAGTTTCCATCACATTTTATTTTAACCATAAGTTTAAATAGTTCCAAAGGAGATCATTCTTGGTATTTTGTAAATCTATAGGTGCTTTCAGTATGTTTTTTTCAAAATCTTGGAGTTGCCAATTTAGTTTATTCAGTATATTATGTGTCTGCCCTCTAATTTAATTGCCCAAGTTTATCCTGATTGTCAAACTAACCAGTCAAATAAGATGATTTCTGTCAGAAAAAAATGGTCTGATTCCATTAATTATGTTAATCCATGTTCATATAGCAATCACCTCACTTTTGACCTCTTAAAACGATAAGATTTGGAGCCCTGTCACAACTGGGTCACCTGGAGAAATAAAGAGTAGCTATTTTTTTTTCTCAAATACTTCTTTGCTTTATTCCCAAGTAAACTGTGCATTCTGGAAAAGTCCCTTAGTTTGGTACCAGAGGTGTCTACTCCTTGGAGCATTGCACGACCATAGGATTGCAGACAGTATGGTGTCTGCTTTGTTTCACACAATGGGAGAAAGGTAATTATTCTAGAGGAGTGGGGCTGGATGCTTCAAATCAGTTTGCTCAAAGGATACATATGGAGTTGAAAATCTGGAAAGTGGTTTCCTTAACATGTTCTGTTTTCACACTCTTTGGCAAGTCTTTGTTTATCCCGAGAGTACAGACATCCTAGTGTGAAGACATTAGCCTAAGAAACATGCTAAATTCTGGAGGTGACCACTCCTTTATTTCAGCAATCTTGACTATGGAAGTAATAAGGCAAGAGCAAGGGGAAGAGAGAAATAATCTTATTCTTTTCAGTTTAATTTAGTAATAGGTAAATAAACCATTTCAGTAAATTATAAGTAAAATAAATAAAATACGTTTTAAAATAGGTACTGTTTAATCGTGAGTAGCATGAGCATATAGAATGCCATTATTTTAGAATTAATACTAAACGAGTAATATCGTGGTTATTCTTGTCAGGGTGATCGTGGAGACCCCGGGCCTGCTGGTCTGCCAGGCTCTCAGGGAGCCCCGGGAACTCCAGGGCCCGTTGGTGCTCCAGGGGATGCAGGACAAAGAGGAGATCCGGTAAGGAGAGTCGGTTTCACGCTGACAGTGATAAACATTAATATTCTGTATTATGAGCTACATAGATGCATGCATACAAGCATACACGTGCCCTTGATAAGGACTCTAAACAAAGACCGATGAACAGTTAATTATGAGTTAATTTTGTGTTAGTCTTAGAGGAAAACATTTGCTTTCTGATAGGTATTCACAATTTTGGATGCTGTGTGACTTTTATCACCTAAAAATGTTGTGATTTATAGGAAATCATGTTAAATTTAAACGAGTAAAGTCTTACCATGATCTACTAAAGTGATCATTCAGTGAATTCAATTAATAAAATTGATTATGGAAGTGTTATTGGAGTTATAATGAGCACATTCTTATACCTAAGGACATTAGCTTGATTTTGATTAATTAGCTATAAGAGAATATGTAGATATACATAGACATAAATAAATATCCAACTACAAATATGTATATTTTGAATTCTTTGTCTCCATAGTATATGCACATTTTTTTACATATCAATTTCTGTGAAAATTTCTTCTAGGGTTCACGGGGTCCTATAGGACCACCTGGTCGAGCTGGAAAACGTGGCTTACCTGTAAGTTCTTTGTTTTTCTTTAAAAATATATGACTTCTTACATAAAATATACTCCCAAGGAAAAAGTGCAATTTAAGATTTATAAATGAAAATTACCAAATTCCTCAAGCTTTGGACAAAAATATTAATTTAAAATAGTACCCAGGAATTCATATTTATTTTTACAAAGTTAGCATAGCTCCTCTGAATTTAACTATGAATTCTTTCAAATAATCAGTGAAGACTTTTAGAGTCACAGTTTTCTCCCGGAATAATAGGAATATTGTACTCTTCTTTTTGAGATTTTCTAAAAATCACATAGGATAAAGCTCTTCGTAAATTTTAAAAGCACTATTCAAATGTTATGTTTTATTTTGAACCAGACTGCACTGCCCATGTTCAATTTTTTTTTTGCTATTTGCACTTACTTCCAAGTTAAAGATTATTATATAGATGTCTTACCGCGAATGAATCATCTCTATAGGTAGTCTCTTATGTTCCTTTCTCACCCATTATCTAAATCAATATCTATATATATGAAGATCAATGATAGCCTTAAAATCATAACCTATTAATAAATCACAATTCTCAGCTTTGATTTGAGCTTGACTGGAGAAGATTTCATAGTTCCACAACATGTCAAGTGAAATGTTTTCTAACCAGGTACAAAAACAATGTAGTTTTGTTTTCCATGATTAAGTGAATTTTAGTTAGCACCAATAATAAATAGGTTCTTTCTGGTTTAGTTTATTTTCAATTATGAAATTTTGGGGCATCCCAAAAATAGAAGAACCTCTCTAACATTATGAAAATATTCAGGCGGATTTTAGTATTTAAATTTCCATTGTTATATAAAATATGAAAAGTTACTGAGTTCTAGTCTTTCTTTTATTATAAAAAGATTTTCATAATGTTTGACAATTAGGATATTTACATTTGAAAAAAGAACCAAACAAAATAAGAACAAAAAACTAGCAAGGAAAAAATTAACCTGAGTCTGTCTATTTGATATCTTTCATTTTCCATGGTCAGATGGATAGAATTTCAATTCCCTTTAGTAAAACTCTAGACAACAGAAGTTGCCCTTATAGTAGGTGACCCTAGTCTCTTGTCAGTTTACTGTGAATCCCTGGACCCCTGAAGGTGCTTTTATTCCCTAAGACTTAAGAAACAAAAAAGAAAAGAAAAAAAGAAAGAAAGAAAGAAAGAAAGAAAGAAAGAAAGAAAGAAAGAAAGAAAGAAAGAAAGAAAGAGAGAAAGAAAGAAAGAAAGAAAGAAAGAAAGAAAGAAAGAAAGAAAGAAAGAAAGAAAGAAAGAAAGAAAGAAAGAAAAAGAAAGAAAGAAAAAGAAAGGAGAAAGAAAAGGGGGAAGGAAGGAAGAAAGGAAGGAAGGAAGGAAGGGAAGGAAGGAAGGGAAGGAAGGAAGGAAGGAAGGAAAGAAGGAAGGAAGGAAGGAAGGAAGGGAGGAAGGGAAGGAGGGAGGGAGGGAGGAAGGAAGGAAGGAAGGAAGGAAGGAAGGAAGGAAGGAAGGAAGGAAGGAAGGAAGGAAGGAAAGAAGGAAGAGAGGGAGGGAAGGAGGAAGGAAGGGAGGGAGGGAGGGAGGGAGGAAGGAAAGTAGGAAGGAGCCTAAGACTGATTAGATTGATCAGATGATTTTCACCTCTTCACTCAATGTAGCTTCTATTCCATAATAAGACTCTTAAAAATTATTGCTTTTTCTTTAGTTTCTGAGCATCAGAATTGATGAATCTACTCTCTTAGCAACTTTCCAATATGGCCAATTTTTAAATATAGTCCCAGCTGTCATGTCTAGTTTATCACATATGCAAATTTGATAAGCATTTTATTTTTAGAGGTAACATAAGTAAATCAGAACTCATGTTTTGATTTAAAAGAATCTATGTATGGTGGCAATATTTTTATATACTAATATCAGCTAAGTGTGTGAAATATAGTCTTTGAATCTGTTTTAGATAGGTAAGACCAAACTTAAAAATACCTCATTTTAGTATAAATCTAGGATAAACATTAATAAACTAAATCTTTACAAAAGCATTATTATGTATGTTATGTTTTAATGATCACATTCATTCCAAAAGACAAAAATTCCTTGGTCTAATTTTATTTAGATAAGTAAATATGTTTGTTCATATAAAGTACAGTATTCAAAATTATAGTAAAATCATTTGTAAAAGATAAAATTGTAGTGAATCATAGTCTAAATAGGTAATATGCATGTCATGACCCTATTTCTAGGGACCCCAAGGACCTCGTGGTGACAAAGGAGATCATGGAGACCGAGGTGACCGAGGTCAGAAGGGTCACAGAGGCTTCACCGGTCTTCAAGGTCTTCCTGGACCTCCTGTAAGTAATTTTTTTTTTTTTCACTTATCTTCAGATAGAGCGGGAGGGAGAGAGGGAAGAAGAGAGAGAGAGAGAAACATTGACTTGCAGTCACCCACACGACCCCAACCGGGGCCTGGGATAAACTGCAACTGAGGTACGTGCTCTTAGTGGAAACTGAATCCGGGACTCTCTGGTCCACGGGCCGATGCTCTAACTGCTGAGCCAAACTGGCCAGGGCTGTAAGTAATTTCTTTAAGTATTATTTGCCTTCTATGTGTAAATACACAGGTATCTTGATATGAACATTTGTTTATAAAATGGATGGACTTTTTAATCTTATTTTCATTTCAAAGAATGTCTTCTTTTCTTCTTTTGTTTTTTTAATCCTCACTCAAGGATAGTTTTCTATTTATCTTCAGATAGAGTGGGAGGGAAAAAGAGAGATGGAGAGAGAGAGAAACATCGACGTGAGAGGGACACATTGATTGGTTGCCTCCCACACGACCCAGACCAGGGCCAGGGACGAACTGTAACCGAGGTTTGTGCACTTGACCGAAATCGAACCCGCGACTCTTTAGTCCAAGGGCTGATGCTCTAACCAGTGAGCAAAACCAGCCAGGGCTCAAAGAATGTCTTGATGAGTAATTAATTACCCACCTTCCCAATGTAATTACCCATTTATTAGCAGTAATTTTGTAGGAAAGAAATAAAACAAAAGAATATATACACCATTTACTCCTAGAGTTGTCTTTAGTATTGGTCAAGTTATGAAGACATTGTAGAGATGAATGACTTTATGGAAATGGTTTATGCAGCCAATATCAATGATAGCACATTTTAAAAATCTGAGATTGGCAAAATGTAGGATGTCAATATTTTGGTAACATTTAAAATGTTTTTCCTACTTAGGGTCCAAATGGTGAACAAGGCAGTGCTGGAATCCCTGGACCTTTTGGCCCAAGAGTAAGTAGTCAAACTTAACAAGTTGCCAATGTAAATAACAATGCTTTTGGTGATATGCTGCTGGAGCTTGATATTATTTTCATGGATCAAAGCTGGAATTGCCCAGATTCTCTGAAATGGGCAGCAAACGAATGAGACAAACCATTCAGCAATTACCTTTAAGTAGAAATATCCTGAAATATGACATATTACTTCATGGTCCCACATTAAAATCTCTTTCCTCTGGTGAATATATTCATCTATATTCGTTCATTTTCTTACTCTGTGTTCACTGAAATTTCCATTAAAAACTCACTCTTTGAGATGATATAATAGGACTCACCGTGAAGTGGAGACAGAAGCTGCTGGATGTTCTGAAGCTGAATAATTTTTTTCTTTAAGTAATTGTGATGCTTCCTTTGAAGTATTTTGCTTAAGGCTAATTCAGAAGCTAGAAATACTGCATTAGTATTAATGCTGCCCCTAATAGGTCATTAATGTTATAAGACAGTTGACAGGCATAATTATTTAGGAAAATCATTAGTATTTCTGCTATATCTATAGTATAAACGAATCATACATAAATTTTAGAACAGTAGTATTAAAATTGTTAGGATGTGATGAAATTTGTATAAGCATATAAACTCAATTTACACTTAAATCAAATACTTCCATTTCTGTCATTTTCTTACTCCTAGTTAATTGAATTTTCAATGAAATTTACAACACATGAGATTTGATGAAACAGTCCCTACTAATAAGGGTAGATGAGTAGTCCATTAAAGTTTTTAACTGCTACTGGTCTTTTACTGTTCACGGATGATAATTTATGTGTGATGAAAGAGTAAATGTTAGAATGTTCTGGAACTCCATTTATTAGTCATTAGGATCTGAATCTGAGAAATCACTGTGAGAGCTCCATAAGGAAAATAATTCTTTGATGAGAGAAAGGCACCGTGAAAGTTTTCTTATAGAATCTAAAGTCCAGCTTTTGTTTCTGGCAGGGTCCTCCAGGCCCAGTTGGACCTTCAGGTAAAGAAGGAAACCCTGGCCCACTTGGACCTGTCGGGCCTCCTGGTGTGCGGGGCAGTGTTGGAGAAGCAGGACCTGAGGTAAAATCACAGGAGTTTGCATGCAAATAACTCTGTTGGTTCTCAAAGCTTGGATTCTAGCCAAGGGATATCTGTCAGCACGATGGACAAGAGACTGATGGAACTCTGGAAACAAACATGAAGTTACTCAAGAACTTGTCTTTATAAGTGGCTATTTCAAATATTTTTAATACAGATTATTCAGAGTATATAAAATCAGAGTCCAAGCTACCTGGGCCTCGATTTCACGGGGTACCAATGAGAGCAAAGAGCAAGTTATGATTGTATTTATAATGGAACTTATGAAGAAGTTGCTTTGCTTTAAATGGTGATATATTAATGTGAGATTTGATGAATATAGTCATCCATGAAAATGCTATAACATGGAGTATGAAATTGAAGTTTTTCTCTGTTAAAAATAACATTCAGAAAGGATTGCAATTAAAATTTTTCATTAAAATATTTCTATAATATCGACTTGAGGATTACGTAAAACTACAATTGTGTTAGACTCTGACTTCTCAGGTCTTTGGGTAACATCCTCATATATCTGCCATATGCGTGTTCATGTGTGCATGTGTGTACCTGAGTTTATGATTCCCTCTCTGCTGTTTCTTCCTCTTCAGTTTTATTTAACCTTTTCTCTTTATTCTGTCTCTGCCCCTTACTGACATTACCATTAAACCACATATTTATTATTTATTATATGAATTGAAAAGCCTTGTATTTCCTATGGTCAAGAAGAGTCTTTCCTATTTATTTCTCTGTGACTGGAAAACAGCTACAGAATTGGAATACCTTTAATTTATGTGGCTCTTGATTGACTTTATTTTGTGGGTCAGTGGTCCTTGACAGAAAAAAAAAACTCCTCCCCTGAGATTAGCATTAAGGAATTCATGGAATCATGAATCGTGGGTTTAAAAAAAAAAACAACAAAAAACCCAACAGATTTAACAGTCTCTTGAGGTGAGGAAGTGTTGGCACTTGAGGTTGAAGCAACTTGTCCAGAGCCACATAATAAATGGCAGAGGTAGGTTTAGAACTCCCACCTTCTCACAGCCAGCACTGTGCTCCCATGTGAGATGTGGACCACACATCTTTTCAGGTTGTCGGCTGATTCTCTCAAATTGTTGAGCTCCTACTTGGGAAAAAACCCACTTCCAAGCCTCTGCCTCTTTTTGTGCTTGTCTGCCTTTCACTCCAATAGTTCTTATTGTCAAAATAATAATAATAATAATTAATAATAATAATAATAATAATAAAGTTTTTATTTTTGTTAATATAAGGGCTAAAGAGAACATTCTTCAGTTTTGTTTAGTATAGAGAATTTTGATCTACACATTAATTTGTGCACATAAAAAGACTTCCTGTGCTTTCCCCTTTATTTGAAAATAGGAGAAAATTGTCTTGTGGGTGTTTCCTATGGGTATTTCCTTGGTACTGGCATGTAGTCTTATAAAAGAACTCACAGCTCCTCTGCGTTTCCCCTTTCAGCTTCTGTCCATAAATCCTGTTAGAACATTTAGCTGTGCCTTGCCCCAAATTGTTTGGAAATGAATGTACATATCTACATGTTTTAACATAAAATATATTGCATATTCAAGGTAAACATCAGAGCAAATATTTTGTGCTTTGATCCTTATGTATCTCAGATGCTGCCTTGCAGATATGTTGCCTGAAAAGCAGTTACACATCATTTCTCATCCTTGGAATGTTACAGGTTGGCAGGCCAGAGCCATCTAGTTAAAAAGGGCATGAGTCACAGATCTCTCAGTACCGTCAAGTTGGGGTGCTATGTTGTAACTCCCTATGCACCGAGTTCCATCAGTGCCTTTTGTCCACTACAAAAAGGAAAACAAAAAAATGTGTTAATGTATTTCCAATTTTTTAAAAATTAGGGTCCTCCTGGTGAGCCTGGTCCACCTGGCCCTCCGGGTCCCCCTGGTCACCTCACAGCTGCTCTTGGGGACATCATGGGGCACTATGATGAGAGCATGCCAGATCCACTTCCAGAGTTTACTGAAGATGAGGCGGCTCCTGATGACAAAAACAAAACTGACCCTGGGGTCCATGCCACCCTGAAGTCACTCAGTAGTCAGATTGAAACCATGCGCAGCCCCGATGGCTCTAAAAAGCATCCAGCCCGGACTTGTGATGACTTAAAACTTTGCCATTCCGCAAAGCAGAGTGGTGAGTAGACAGCCAGCTGCCTATTTGAGCAATGTTCATCATTTCTGATTGTGTTATTCTCAACTGCATTCAAAAAATATTTAGTGATACACAAGAGATACAATGGTAAACATATCACAAAGTTTGTGGTTTAGTGGTGAGGACAGTCAATGACAAGAAAAATTATGGGGTGAGATGATAAATACTATAGTAGAGGACATATCTTATTAATGATCTAAGTTCATCTTGTTAGTTCCATTTCCATCCAGAAGTCTTAAAATATTGGTAATTTTGTGGTTATATAATGTAGAAAATATTTGCTTAAGTAAGGTTAACATTTATTTACCTATATGAATTCTCAGGGATTTAACATGCTTACATATATCCTTGGGTCATCAAGAGTAGAATAAAGTTTATTTTATTTCCCAAACTTATTTGAATATGAAATTCTTTGCATGTAGTTTAATGTTCTACAAATACAACTTTAGGGATCTCTGCTGGAAGGATTATGTTATAGTGATGTTCTAAAGTGTTTTGAAAGTAGTCTTTCTGTCCTAGTTGCATAAACCATGCCTTAAGTTTACATTATTCTATCATTTTGATAAATCTAATAGGACCTAGAGAAAAGGGATTCTAGGCCATAAGAATAAGCTATGAAATGCTTAAGAGTGTCAGTTAACTTTGAAATGACTTTGACAGGGGTAGCTAAAATTGTCTTTGAAGACTAGGTGATTTGATTCTCATCTCTATACTTTACATCCCACCAGTGTTTCATTTTATTTAAAATGCAGTTTTTCATACATATTTTATATATATATATACTTATATAAAGTATATATATACACAGAAATGTATACACACAGATATATGCACAAATATATATCTGTTTGTGTATTTATTTGACTATATATCCAGCATCAAGCACTAAATTGGTATAGCCTATTTCAAGTATCTCATATATAACAGAGATCAGTTCTAAATAGGGCCTGAGAGATAATTTATGACATTCTAATCATAATTCAACTCATATACTTACTTTATTCATAGTTTTGACAATACATTATTTTGTTACATTCCGATTACAATTTGCTTTACAATATAGGCTTTATAAATTTAATAGAAACACATCCATTTTGGCAAAGCCACATAATCACTGTGGAGTATCTCTTGTTGTGTAGTTTTCTCATCTATAAAGTGGAAATGCTGATATTTCTTTCACACGCATGTTCCAAGCCTTGATTTGACAAAGAGCCTCAGAACAGTGCTTGTAGAAAGGAACAGTTACAAATGCATGACAGTTACTTTTTCACTTTGCTGTAGAATATTTCCTTAACTGGGATACTGTCTCTTAAGAGTCCTTAATCAATGAGTTCATGTTTTCAACTCTGTGTTAATTGTTTTAGGGACTCATCATCATGTTTGAAAGTCACTTTATTTAGCAAATATATTTATTTTGGAAAATAGGTGAATACTGGATTGATCCTAACCAGGGATCTGTTGAAGATGCAATCAAAGTATACTGCAACATGGAAACAGGAGAAACGTGTATTTCAGCAAACCCATCCAGTGTACCACGTAAAACCTGGTGGGCCAGCAAATCTCCTGACCATAAGCCTATTTGGTATGGTCTTGATATGAATAGAGGATCTCAGGTAATTTAATATATTTACATAAAATTGTATTTTTTGCTTTTCATTATTTATTATACCTTAGTATTTATTTAAGACTGCCATTTTTTTTTTACCAGGTTTATTTTGCCATGTTAACTTTAAAATCAGATATTCTCATTAGTTGCAATTGCTGTATTATTGCATAAACAAGGTTTTACTATGAATTAAATTAACATAAATTTTGAATGATAGTTTCTCCCTTGATAGAATGTAGAAAAGTAATTATTTTTATTATTAATTCCTTTAATGCATATCACACTGACTGTGGAGTATACAGGAAGGGATCTTGCCACAGCTGAAATAGAGAGATTAAATTTAGTGTCAGGAGTGACTACTACCTGAATCTCTTACTGATTTTGGGACAGTAGGAAGTCACTTAACCTTTCAGAACATCAGTTTTTTTCATTTTAAAGTATGGGTGGTAATATTTATTTCATAGTTTTTGTGTGAGTATAATGCATTTACTATAGTATCTAGGACATGGTAAGTTATAAATAAATATTAGATAATTACTATAATCACATTTATATAATTAAATCACTTAATAAACTTTATAGTATTATTTAAACTTAATGCATTTTTATAATTATATGAATTCTATTAGTATTTTTCTGAGTCCAGTCTTTTCTGTTTCTTTTATGACCCAGTATTTAGATTCTCAACCAGCCTTGCCACTTCCTATTTCAATTTCAAAATTGTAACATATGTGTGATTGGAATAGGAGGAGTTGAATGAGTATTTCATTCTGGATCTCTTTATGGCAACCTAACACTGACATTTCCTTCTCACTTGTGCTCCTGATCTCTCCTCAGAACTCATGTTCATAATAAACACAATGTGAGCACATTGTGGGTGTGAATAAGATACACCAGAATCTACCATCATTTAACGAGCAGAAAAGTTAAAAATTTAAATATATCCAATTGAAATATAATTTAGTTAAATATAATATTATGTAAAAAGCTTAAGAAGGAACATTGAAAATAAAGTTCAAAGTAGAAGATAAGTAGGAAGGAGCCTGTAGGAAATTATTTTTTAATTATTTATTTTTGTTAGCTCATGAAAAACTTGTAATTCATATTTCCTACAGTTGTATAACAGTTGGGTTTAAAAGATTTTATACAAATAGTTAAGTTCTAATTCTTATTATAATTAGCAATGAAAACAATGAGTTATTTTTGATACATGATTAAATATTCAAGCTAATGTACATACAAAGAAGTTACATACTTGAGATTATTTTTTAAAGAAATGGAGAAGCAGATTTAAAAATACATAAACTTTCTCTGGTGAGTATAATTTTCATTGGTTTCTTCACCTCTTGTTTGGGATAGTAAGGACAAAAGTTTTGTGAATATTCATAAACATTTAAAGATATTTTTATAAGTAGAATAAACTGTTATATGAAAGAATAAAAGTAATACTCTTCAAAACTGATTTACCTGAAATCAACACACACACACACACACACACACACATACACACACACACACACGCTACTGTGAAACCCTTCAGTGTTGTATGTAACAGAGACTCTTTTTGTTTTTCTAGTTTGCTTATGGAGACCACCAGTCACCTAATGCAGCCATTACTCAAATGACTTTCTTGCGCCTTTTATCAAAAGAAGCCTCCCAGAACATTACTTACATCTGTAAAAACAGTGTTGGATACATGGATGATCAAGCTAAGAACCTCAAGAAAGCTGTGGTTCTTAAAGGGGCAAATGACTTAGACATCAAAGCAGAAGGAAACATTAGATTCAGATATATAGTTCTTCAAGATACTTGCTCTGTAAGTACTTTTGATCTGTATTGATCTGATTAAAGAAAAAAATTATTTTTGTTAAAAATACTGTTATGGTACTAGAGGTAGGGACAATTTTACCCTGTATAGAAACATAGCATTATGTCTATAGTTGTTCTTTAGGATAAACATGAATGTGAGTTGGCACATGAGGCATGGTACAGGTGTTGATTCAAACCAATAAAGAAAGTCTGAATCTTTGGAATCTGATCTAGCTCTTCTGCAAACTCACTTTGCCTCTCCTGCAAGTTACATTATTCATTTAATCTCAGTTTCATGCTTAACATTTATTGATGCTAAAATGTATTATCAACCTGAGATACCTTATATTTTTTATTGATTTGTATGTCTCCCCACTTGCATATCAAGATATAAAAAAAGGAAAATATTTAATGATGAGTTATAGTTTCATTTGTGAAAAGCAAAAAGGCTTTCATAATTTACCTTGTCAGTGCCCATTTGGGAAGTTTCAAAAGAACAAAGGGCAGTTTCTCAATTTAAAGAAATGTCTGCCAGTCTTGCTAGAACCTCATTTTGTTAGCAGTGGTCTTTTAAGTAGTACTTTCAAAATCATTGCTTTTATATTATATGTTATAAAAATTGGCTTGGAAGTTGCTGTCTAACATCTCTGAAATAATTTATATACTATTAACCCATTGCACAATTTAATTCTAGAAACGAAATGGAAATGTGGGCAAGACCATCTTTGAATATAGAACACAGAATGTGGCACGCTTGCCCATCATAGATCTTGCCCCTGTGGATGTTGGCAGCCAAGACCAAGAATTTGGCATCGAAATTGGACCAGTTTGTTTTGTGTAAAGCAAGCCAAGATACATCGACAATGAGCAACACCCTCACCATCAATGACCACCACCATTCACAAGAACTTTGACTGTTTGAAGCTGATCCTGAGACTCTTGAAGTAGTGGCTGATTCTGCATCAGCATTGTATATATGGTCTTAAGTGCCTGGCCTCCTTATCCTTCAGAATATTTATTTTACTTGCAATCCTCAAGTTTCAATTGATTTAAACTATTTTTCAATACAGAAGTTTAGGTTTAAGATGACCAATGACAATGACCACCTTTAAAAAAAAGTAAACTGATTGAATAAATAAATCTTTGTTTTCTTCAATTTATTTCAAGGTAATGACAAAGTTGCTTAGTATTTATGAGAAAATTCTTCTTCCTGGCAGGTAGCTTAAAGAGTGGGGTATGTAAAACCACAACACAAGTTTATTTCATTTGGCTGCAATTTGAAATATAGAAAGTAGTGCCTTTATTTTTTTTTTTGTGACCTCTCATACCCAGATTATCAACTAAAAATGAAATCAAAATGTTTATCCTTGTGATTGAAACCCTCAATGCATGTCTTGATATTGTATAACTATTATAGAGACTCTTTAAAGAGAATCTTCAAAAAAAAATAGTTTCTCACTGTTTTAATGGAATTTTAAAATAATATATATTCAATGAAATTCTTAAAAACAAAGTGATCTTATAAAGGGTGGTAAGTTTAGACTTTTTTCTCATTCAAATTTAAAGGCATCTTTCCCTCTTGACTCAGTCTATTAATGTAGCTAGAAGTTACATGAGTATACCATTGACTACATTTGCACTTTCTTGTTTAAGAAGACATTGAATGCAGAAAATTTACACATACAACTTTATAAACATATGTCCAGGACCCAAAGTTGAGAGTCTTCCACATGTACAATCTCATCATCCTGAAGCCTCTAATGAAGAAAAAGATTTAGAAACTCAGAGTTGTGGAGCTGACTCTAATGAAATGTGATGATTGAAAATAGAACATTTGGCCATTGAACTCTCATAGGAAAAATGATCCAACATTTCTTAGCATGAGCTACCTCATCTCTAGAAGCTGGGATGGACTTACTATTCTTGTTTATATTTTAGATACTAAAAGGTGCTATGCTTCTGTTATTATTCCAAGACTGGAGATAGGCAGGGCTAAAATGTATTATTATTTTTCCTTTAATGATGGTGCTAAAATTCCTTCTATAAAATTCTTCAAAAATAAAGATGGTTTCATCAATACCATTTGTGAAAGCATAACTCTTAGACTTGCCCATTTCTGAAAGAAGGGAGCATTGTCCCAGTGCCTTTTCCACTGTTCATCTGTCATACTGTATCTGAAATGTTTTGTAACACCTGCATGTTTCTTAGATCAGAACATGTAGGTCCCCTTGTGTCTCAAGGTTTTTTTTTCCTTAATTGCATTTTGTTGGCTCCATTTTTATTTTTTCTTTAAAAATAAACAGCTGGGACCATCCCAAAGGACAAGCCATGCACACAACTTTAGTCATGTATCTCTGCAAAGCATCGAATTAAATGCACGCTTTTGTCATGTCAATGGTTTTTGTTTTGTGGAATTCCTTTGAACGTATTAGATCCATTTCATTTCCAATAGTGAAAGTAAGGTGTTATAGTATTCTTTGTTCGCCATTTGTTTAAAAGATAAAACAGCAAATATCTTCCACCGAGTATATACTGGCTTATATATGAAAATCCATTTGCAATATCACTCAGGAAGGAAACATGACACTAATTATCACTGTCTGCCCCTAAAAATCTCAGGGTAGTATTATTGATAAGAAGAGAAAAACAACTGATTTTTCATGGTTGAATAAACTGTGATAATAAAACATATGTCTCAAAGTATATCACATATGAATTTAGCCTATTTTCAGTTTTATTTCAATATTTATTTAACAATACTCTTTTTCCCCAAATTGGTTTTGATTTGGGCTCTACATCTTGAATTTGAATATTTACATACCCAAAGACATTTGTGCATTTGTCTGCATTAAAACTACTTTCAAGTCCAACCTATACAGGTTATCAAGTTCAGATAGATGAGCCAGAAACATGCTGTGATTCTCTGAAGTCAAAAACACTTATAATCTCCAACTATAGAAATTATAGTACTTATTTGGAGCTCAGGAATGTTCTAAATTAAAGGCTGCCCCAGACAATTCCAAAGGCCCTCAAATTTCTTACCTGAGTTCTAGATTTGGAGGTCTCATTAGACTAGTAGACTGACTTCTTTACCTTCATGTCCAACAGATACCTCAAACTCTACTTGATCAAAAGCAAAATAATCTACACCTGAGAGGATAGTGACATTAATTTATTAAAAAATACAAATGGAAACTCCCCAAATCAACAGAAATAAAGAAAAAGGAGAAAACAGTAAAGAAATCATAAACAATGCTGAAAAATTTCCAGACTTGTAACACAAAATTTGGCAAATTATGGCCAAATTTAATAGTATTTATTCCAAATTGAAAAGAGAATCAAATAAATTATAGACAACATCCTTTCTCAAGAGAATGGTGTGGTATAGTAGAAAGCAAGTGTAAAAAATTGGGGGAAAGTAAATGAGTGCAACTACTGCACCATGAATAGAGAATATCTCAACATTTTTTTTCTTTGAAATTATGAAGATTTCAGGAGACTAAGAAAAATCTCTTAAAAACTAATTTTGGATCTGAGGTTCAACAGCAGCAAACCAAGGCAATGATGCTTCAACAAAAACCAAAAGTCTATGGAGCATGGGGCATGCCAGCAAGTTGATTATTTTTTATCAAAATGACTTATTTACCCAAGAGCAGCTTTTCTTCTCAGCCTCCTTTATCAATGCATCATCTTATACAATATTTAAATATCAGCATTCCCCAGGAATCAATATTTTCCTCTTTATCCACACTCAATACTCTCTCATCACTGGCCCTTATCCATGCCCATGGCTTTAATTACTATCTATATGTCAATAGCTTGAAATCCATATACACAGCCCACATCTCTCCTTGGAGCAAAAGAAATGCATGTAAAAATGTTTCACAATCTTCATTAGGTTTCAGTGGTACTTTTAGATCAAAATGTTCAAGAAAATTCATATTTCTATCTCAAAACTGATTTGTAGTCTGTGTTCCCTATTTCATCCATCGTCATCCATCCATTTAGACCAGAAAGCTGGGAGTCATACTTGGCACCACTCTCTCTCCCTTACCATTCCAGAATCCTGGCATTGCTATGTAAATTTTCCCTCCTCAGTGATCATTATGGACATACCCTTCTCTTCACTTCTACTCTCACTGTCCTAGTCCACATTATCATTATTTCTCCCCTGAGCTCCTTCAATAGCCTTCTAACAGGCTTTCAAGCATCCATTCTTGCCCTCTTCTGATGCATTTTCCCCATAAGAGTCAGGATAAATGTCAAATATAAATCTGAATATGTCACCAGACTCTTCCCCACCACCCAACACAACACGTACACAATACATCTTTAAAAGCTTCAATGGTATCTTCTAGGATAAAGACAAAAGTTCTTAAACTCTGTGAAGCTCTGGCAGGACCTGACCCCTACCTACTTATCATGTTTAATTTTGCCACTATCTTCCTTACGCTCTGCTCCACACATAATGGATTTCTTCTGTCCATTTCCTGAAACCTAGATTCCCCATCCTGTCAAAGACCATTTGCATATGATTTCCTTTTGCCCACTTTACTTGTATTCATCTTTTAGCGCTCTGCTCAATGTTACATCCTCATGAAACCCTTCCTAGACTCCATACCCTTCACTACCACCCAGGTTGACATCCCCTATTGTACAATTTCTTGGCACCCTGTATTTTTCTTTACAACCTATGATGCTTTATACAGTTGTATGATTGTTTAGTGTCAGTCTTCTCTATTAATTGTTCTTGTTACAAGGGCAGGGCTGTTGACAAGGATCCAACATTCTGCTTGGTATCTGTGTTTGTTCAAAAGACATTTAATAAGTGAATGATGAGAAGTTACAAACTATGTAACTAGAAAAGTATGTTCAGAGAGTATTTCTGCTTGATTTATGTATTAGTGTGAAGTATCTATTAATACTGTATTTTATTACTGTTTCTATTGGTATTATGGATAAAGAATACCATAGATGAAAAGATTCCATCGACAATGACAATAGCAACATACAACACTAAAGACTAAACATGACAAGAAATTTGTAGAACCTGAATAAAAAAACTGTAACACTGAGATATGTAAAATAAGATAAAAAATGGGAATAAACATGTCTAATGGAGAAGCTCATGGAGAAGCTCAATATTTGAAAAATGCAATTCTTTTTTTCTAAATTAATACATAAATTAATAATTCCCTCCCTATAGGATCTTAAAAACATGAAACATGGCAAACTACTCTAAAGCTCATTGGAATAAAAAATATGCAAAAAAGCTGATAAAGGAATCTCCCCCTCAAAACAAAAATGATGAATTAAGATGGGTCACTGGTCTTTCTAGATATAAAAAATAAATTATTGAAAAGCTACTGCCCATGGCAAAAGACTATTTAGAAATAAACCCATGTATCTATATTAGAATTTAATAAGTAATTAATTGTCACTTATTTAGTAAATGATATTTCAGAAACTTATAGATATTTATCATTTTAAAGCATCTTTCCTTTCTTTAACACTTATATCAAAACAGTTCCCAAATGGACTGAATATTTCAATGAAAAAATACTTTATATTATCATAAAATATTTTGAGTAGTTTTGTAATCTTGGAATGGGAATGAAAAGAAATCTGTAAATAATAATGTAAAATGTTGGAAGATTAGATTCTAAAAATCTACTTAAAATATATGTTATAAAACTCTTAATAAGCATGCTTACAAGCATGCTCAAACTGGGGAAATTTTTGTAATAAATATGACAGAAAAGGTTTAATATACTTTACCTGCAAATAACCTTTAGGAACCAGTAAGCAAAAAAATAAAATATGCAAACTTCTATATAGATAACTCACAAAACCATAATATAAATGCCAATAAACACATGGAAGGTATTAATATTGTTAGAAATAAAAATGCAATTGAAACAATAAGATATTAAATTCTATCAGAATTTGACAAATATTAAAATGTCTGATTTTATTAGGTGTAAAAGAAAAAGCAGGAAAACACTCATATACTTTTTTTCTGTTTTTCCCAGTGGATATTGAAAGTATAGTTAAAGTCATTTTCTCAAATTGGTTTACTGAGAGTTCCTGTAAATGTGAAAAGGTAGTGTGGGGGTAGAAGAAAAAGCAGGATACACTGGGGTATCTTCCAGGATCACCAATTTTACTGGATGACAAGTAACAAATATCATTCATAAAAATTAAAAGATATTACATAGAGTAAAACTTAAAACCCATATGACAAATCAATTTCACAATGGTGGCAGATTGATTTAGACTGTAGCTTAAGAATATGCTGTGGATATATGTTCTGTGTGTGTATTTTATGTAAGAATGTCGATATTTTTTATTTGGAATGTAAAATGATTATCCGGTTAGTACTATAAGAAGTTACTCCATGCTTTGTACGCTGTTTTTACCATTTCGTGGGTAAAACAAGATAACACACAAAATGAATTTAATAAATACATGGTGATAACTGATCTTAATGAAGTATGTACAGTGGAACCACAGTACTGAGTCATCTAAACTAGGCTGGGCTTTGGAGAGAAGAGAAAGGAAGAAAGACTACCTGGAAAAAGTTTTTTCTTAATGAGTCTTGAGAGATAAAGACCATGCTTTGAGCAATGGAGGCATACCAGACATAAAGAACAACATAGAGCAAGGTTTGGAGTTCTTAAAAGATAGATCTTGTTTGGGCAACCCCAATTTGACTGACCATGGCAATAGATTACATGCAAGGGTTTTGGGGGATAAATTAATACAATAGGAAGAGATAAGATGAAGAGACTGTTATGTCAAGCTGAAGAGATTGAAAACTGAAGGAGTGTCTGTTTGTTTGTTTGTTTGTTTGTTTAGGAAATTAATTTTGGTTCTCAGCTGGGAGTGTAACTCTACCCTGTAGAAGGCTCTTGGAAATGTGTGAGTGGGGTGCTTGTGGTTATCATAAACATTGGGAAATATTCTAGGCATTTTATGAATGGGCCAAAAATGTTGACTATCTTGTATGAGGTCAAATTTGTATTTGGAACTAAATCCGAACCATCCAAAATATCAATAACTTTTACTTCAAAGAACTGTGTTTAAAGCAAGCGAGACATGTTGGATTTGCATATTAGAAAGAGATCCTTGGCAGCAGCCCTCAGGGAGAATTTTTAATGTGAGACTGAAAACAGAGATGAGTTAGAACAATGTTGGAAAAATTTAACGGGAAATAAGTCAAGGCCACTGACGATGGAGAAAGAGAGATGGACTGAGCAGATGTTTTAGAAATAGAATCACTGGAATCTGAAAAAAGAATGACGAGGTGAGGCAGCAAGAAATTTAGGATTATTCTTAAGTTTCTGGCTTGGGTAGCTGGATGGAAGATGACGGCATTTACTAAGATGAAGAATAGAGAAGGGGACAGGCTGAGGACGTATGTGATGTGTTGGAGGAGCATCCACCTGGAGATAGGTTGGGCCATCACAAAGGTGTGTGAGCCATCACATCGAGGATTTGGGGCTTTGAGGGAGAATAGGATCACTCAAGAAGGATGCAAAAGGGGAGTGGTGAGCAAGGACAGATCACTGGGGAACCCTGATGTTTAAAGAGAAAATACAGAGGAAAGTTTCATTCCTATTATTAGGAATATTACTTGTTAGTTATAGAATCCTGAGTTTTGGTTGTTAAAGGTAACCATAAACTTTGGGAAAGAGAGCCTGAAGCCACCTCGAATGCTATAATGCAGTTCACATTTTCATTTTTATGCTTTCATGACTAAATTCAAGAAGACCAATAGAAGATCACCTCTTGGCCTTTTGGCTAAGGTCAAGTGAAGAACAATAGAAGAGAGTTTAAAAAAAAGATAAAAATTCTGTTTGAAAACCAATCTAGGCAAAGATACCAGAGAGATTGTTATAATAGAGAACCTTAAAGATAAAATTATACTAATTTAGCATAATCTTATATAATAAATATTTATAATTCTCTGCTGGATTTTATTTTGATGCCATCAACAAACACCTCAAATGATTTAATTCATAATAATGCTATACCATTTGACCACCTTATAAGTAAAACAAAACAAAACAAAAACCCAAAGAGTGCATTTATTTGTATCCAACAATATGATTCACCACAATTTAAGGAGTGCATACCAAAAACTTATGCATATAAGCAATTATAGTTAAATGCCATCAATACTATAAGAAGTTGGTCTGCATATATGTGGGGAAAATGTGGATTCAAATGGTAATAAATAGAGAAAGATGGAACTGCAATGTTTATGTGAACAATTTTCCCAGCAGTTGAAACTGTTATGAGATAGGTCTTTTAATGAAAGGCAGCTGGAGATATGAAATGATCACAATTGTTAGCCACTTTAATGAAAAAAAGGCAACAGAAATTGAAGACATCTGTAGTCAAAATGTAAGCCCTAAAGATTCAAAAAGGAAGCTGCAGTCCAAGCTCCTCTGAGACATCTGACATGTTTCCGTGCATAATGCTGTGCTCTGCGGGTTCTTACAGGCAGTGATTACCTTCATTCCCTCAAATCTGTGCCTTTGCTCACTCCACTGAAGACAGGTGGCTTAAATTTGAGACGGCATTTAAAAACCAGACCCAGATCATTTTTTATTACAAGCACAAATGATACCTTCCTTCTGTTAAGTTTCTCTCTGTGCTCATAGTCCTTGAATTAATCACAACCTTAGCCCTAAAAATTGAATCCTCCTTTTCTTCAGCCGTTAAAAGCTAGGATGCCAAATCAGACTTGCAGTGATGCTTCCTTCACAGCCTCCCTCCCACCACATACAAATCATGCTGTCCTTTTTCCCTTTCCTTTGGAAGTTTTGCTCCCTAATGATTTCATCTGGAGCCAGATGATTTCATCGACCATCTGTATAAAAATAATTTCCAAATCTACTTTAGCCGCCCCTGACCTAGTATTCTCCAATCAGTCACACATTTTATCATGTTCAACCATTCTTCCAAATAAATCACTGTTGTGTTGAACTGCCACGTAGAAAGCTGTGAGTAAGACTGGACTTGAGTAACTTTCCACTTAGTCCTTCCTTATGAAACAGAATTGCCTTTTGCATGACTTTTGATGTCCTCCTTTTGTTGTCCTCATTTTCCCCTCTTAATCTAATTTTTCCCAGCAAGTATGTCTACACTCTGTGACTCTTTCTTTAGTCTAGTCTTTGAAAAAAATGTGCTTTGATCCCTTGCCAAGGTTCTTCAGTCTTATTTTCTTCTTCCCTAAAATGTAGATTCATCTTTTTTTCTTTCCACAGTAAGTATCTCTTGGTTGCCTGTAAATCTTATCCTGTCTCTCCACACTTCCCTTGACCTTGAACTCTCCTCAAGCAGCAGTATTCCATGATGTAAAACCTTTATATGGCTCTACATTGAGAAGAAGATTTAAAAAAAAACAACAAAAACAAAAACAAAAAAAAACCTTGTCATCTCGCTATTCTAAGCTCTTTGTACCAGACTATATCTCCAGCCTTATTTCATACACCATCACGTGAAACCATGCTCTATCTGAAACTGGGCTAATTTAAACTGCCAAATATACTGCATAACTCTGCACCTCTTTCCTTACAGCATTTTCTGTGCACTTCTATTCTCTCCTTGAAAACGTTCTCTTACTTAAAGTCTGCCTCAAATGCCACCTTTCTCATGTAGCCTTTCTTGAGGACCTCCAAGTGGACATGATTGTTCCTTCCTTGTGCCTGTCTAGTATCTCATATCTCTCTAATACAACTTATTATGTTGAGTCTTGTGGTATGTTATTTTCTACATTTTATGGTATCTCACTCTCCTTGAATCTTCTTGAGCACTTATTTGATTCTGAGCCTTGCATTTAATAATTGTTCAATAATGTTGCTGAACTGAAATGAATAAATTTAGGTGGCCTGATTTTTTTTGCTGTTCCATGGGCATGGAATAATCATTTCTGCTTCTGTTGTTCCTCTTTCTTTTGTTTCTTAGTCAGAAATGGCTTTCCTCTTCTCCACCATGTACCTAAATATCAACACTTCTTCATTGCACAACTCAAGTTTTATCTTCTTAAAGAAGACTATCTTGAAAATAAAATTATCACTGGCCAATTCTTTTTCTGATCTACTATCTATATCTCTTATGGTTGGCTCAGCACAATTTAGCACTTAATTGTTCATCATCCTGAATTAGCACTAAAGAGTAGCACTCAGCCTGGCCGGTGTGGCTCAGTGGTTGAGCATTGACTCATGTATGAAGAGGTCACTGGTTTGATTTCCAGTCAGGACACATGCCCAGGTTGTGGGCCAAATCCCCAGTGGGGGGCATGCAGGAGGGAGCCAATCGAAGTTCTTTCTCATTGATGTTTCTATCTCTCTCTCTCTCTCTCCCCCTTCCTCTCTCTCTAAAATCAATAAAGAAAAAAAATTTAAAAAAGAATAATAATATTTTAAAAAAACAGTGGCACTCATATATCATATTTTCTCATAGTGTTTAGCAGAGTGTTGAGCATGGAGTAGGAGCTTGTACTAGATAATGTGTTGCTTCACCCATATTTTCTCTTCAAAGTCAAACCATTGGCCTATCAGTCCCTGGGAATATCTGTTACTGTGGACTCACAGTTATGCCTCTCATTGAGAATTGCCCTCCATCACTAATACTGCCTTACTGACAGAAATCCCATTCCGTCCAGGTTCTGGCTCACAGTTAACTATAAAACTCTGTGGAACCATTTCAGTTCTGGCCCCGTCATGAATCATAACAACCCTGAAGGGCCATCTCAGTTCCAGAGTTTCTTAATGGATTGCCTGAAACCTCAGAGTCAGTTGCATGTGGGTCGACTTCTCTTCCATCCAAACCTGCCTTTATGTATCTCCTGAGATAACTCTCCAATAAATCTTCTACACCTAAGTCTCCATCTTATAGTATGTTTGCAGAGAACCTAATCTAAGACAGAGCTTAAATCTTGTTATTTTCATTCCCATCTATTTAATTATGAAATATCTCATTTGCAAGACTGAGATAAGCATATTATTGCTTTCACATCATCACTAAATTGGTGTAAAATACACTCATTCATACTTAAAAATTTTATGGACCACAAAGGGTAACCAGATTTCTGTTAAGAAGAATCATGTCAGATAGGTTAAAAATTGCCAAGTAATTCCATGCATTTTAGTAAAAATACTTAGGAATTTTAAAGAAAAATATGTTTTTGAACAAAGTTTAAAGACATGAGAAGAAAAAGGAGCAAAAATATCATCATAGAAAAATTTGCTTAGAAAAATATTGGCTATGGATGATATTTTTTTCTCTATGGCATTGACTCAACAAGTGATTATAAGATTTCTGAAAACCTTAGGTGTGGCAGATTGGGGAACAAGAAGAATTGGGAAAAGAGTTCATCTATGCTCTGTCATATAGAATGTTTTCACGAATATTGTATCAAATTCACTTTGTAAGTTATGACTAAATGGAGAGTTATGTCTGAAAGAAAAATATTTTTCACAGCTTATGACTCACTTTTAAAAATAAGCACATTCTTTTACGATAGAACCTGGACAAGTAAAATTTTGATGTAAACTAGATAAAAGTTAGCTTTGATATGATTTCTAACTTTGAAGCCATTACTTTAAAAAATAGTTTATATTTTTCCTATTTATTACCAAAATCAAATAGATAATAGATAAAATAGTATTATTTTATCTATTTAATAGATAAAATAGTATCATTTAAACAAAATAAGCAGCATACAAATTGCATGTATAGTATTGTCAAAATTATGTTAGAATATACATAGAAGACTTTAAGGAAATGTCCAATGAAGTGAGATAATCAATTTTTCTTCTTGTATGCATTTTCCAGATATGCTTTAATGACTGTATAAATTTCATCCTCAAGACTTATAAAACAAATTTTATTTCAAACACAAAAGTGAAATGATTTTTGTTCAAGTGCCAATTTCAAGGTGAAAAGGGTTGTATTTAATATTTAATTATCCATAAAGAGAGATAATGACATGATAATATGACTGTGAATTGGAGGGTTGCATTACATCGCTATTTGTTATCTATAAGACAGAGAAAGACTCATATAATGTTATTTGACCTCCATTTAACAAATCTGTAATTAGTAGCCTTGGAATACATCAACTGTAAACTTATTTATCCTCCTAATATCTTATAATTCTAAAATTTAAACAACAAACATTTTTTTTTTTTTTTTTTTACTTGGCGTCTAGGTCACTGCACATTCCTTATTCCGTTTTGTTTCTTCTCCATTGTCTTAGCTTCTTCCTCCTCATTTCACCAACCTATAAAGACTGAAAACCTCAAGAGTTCAGTCCTTATTCATTTTCTCCTTTCTATACTCAATTACTTGGTAATCACATTTACTTCCATGAATGTGAAAGCCATACAAATGCTGAAACTCCTAAATATATTTCTCTGACCTGGACATTTCCTCTGACCTCCAGATTTGTATCTAACCACTCACTCAGCAATCATATCAGTAGGCAGTAGGAATTTTTCAGCTCCATTATAATCTTATAGGGACCACCATTATATATGTAGTTCATTGTTGACAAAAACATTATTTTGATGCAGATGACTCTATTTGAAAACTTTTATAGGGGTCTCAATCAGACCATAAACTATATGAGTCTTTATTTTCATGAAACACAGATGTAATTTTATGAGTAATCTTCAGTTAAAGTGATGACTCAAGTTGTGGAACTAGGTGAGAATGTCAAGGGGAGATGTTAGAGTGACTAGTAACTAATGACTAATGGCACTCTAATGACTGGATAGAAAACAATGATAGATAAAGAGAGGAAATGGCCTGGCAATGGGAGGAAATTCACTTAGGATAACATATCTTTTCAGTGCTTGCTACACATTAGATGCTCAATAAGTATCTTATCACTAAGTGGCTTACTAAATAAATGCATACTTACGTGAGTTATGGTATATGAATTAGCTATGATTATCCTGGAAGTGAATAATTGAAATCCCAACTCAAGAGTAACAGACATTCTGAATCCCTAGGAATTGGTGATAATTTAATAATTATTCTTTAAGAAATGCATTTTCTCTCTCCCTCGTGTACCACTAACATAGTACTTTGAGTTTCTTTTGAAGAAACAGTATAATAAATAGTTTTGGTTATTTACTGTCATGGCATAGATTATTAGCTCTGAAATCAGATTGTTTGGCTAAAACCTTAGCCCTCCTTCTTACTAGCTAGGTGACCTTGGGCAATTTACCTAACCTCTTTTAACTTATTTTTCTTCTTTTGGCTTAATAAAGATAATAGCATTTGTAGGATTAAAGCAAGTAACATATTAATATGTTTAAAGTTACTAGAACAATAGTTGGCATATGTTTTTTTAATCCTCACTCGAGGATATTTTTCTATTTATCTTCAGATAGAGTGGGAGGGAGAGAGAGGGAAAGAAAGGGAGAGAGAGAGAAGCATCGATGTGAGAGGGGCACATCGACTGGTTGACTCCCTCACAGCCCCAACCAGGGCCAGGGACAAATGGCAACCTAGATTCGTGCCTGTGGCCGAAATCGAACCCACAACTCATTGGTCTGTGGGCCGATGTTCTACCGCTGAGCCAAACTGGCCAGGGCAATACTTGGCATATGTTAATTGCTCATTACTCATGTTGTTATTGCAGGGGACTTCCTCCAAAGCACTGAACTTCTTCCTTCAAGATCCTGGCTCTATGAACTATCTCAGAGTCTGAGAACTAGGTGAAATTCTTATTGCCTGTGCAGTTGCTCAGCTAAGCTCTCTTTTCACCTGTACCGGATTTTCTTGTCATTATTATAAAACAACAACAACAACAACTAAGTACTATTGTCACAGGCAGCCCATCTTATTAGGCCCATTATCAATTAGCCATCACCAGAGATATTTCCAAGTTAGGTGTTTGTCATTATTGTTGTTTTGTGGGTTTTTGTTTGTTTGTGGGTTTTTGTTAGCTTATTTTTTACCATGCCAGCCTACTGTCTCTTACAGTGATTCTCACTTTGTCTTTGGTAGTCTAGAGATGCCCTTTAGCCTCTGCTCACTGGAATCCTGTAATTTCCACTGAAGCCAAGAAGATGATTTCAGCTCAGTCCACTTCCATCTCCAGAGTAAAGACACCCTTAAAGGAGGTTTCCAAAGGTGTTGGCACATATCTCACCACGTACTGCTGAGACCTCGGTGGTCCAGCATGAGCATATAGTTAGAAGATGAGTAGTTGTCACATAAAGTAAACCATTCCAACATTTCTCTTCTTAAGCATTTAAATTAGATTCTCTACCCACCAGGAAGTTTATGATGACTCAACTTCATTTAGTTTGGGCTGCCTCTGAGGCTTGGTTCAGGCAACCAACCTTAATAATTACAGTCTTCCTAAAATTCTCTGTTATACACACAAGTTGATACGTTTGTCTAATATGAATTACACAATATTCATTTGTCTAGCACCTCAGAAGCCACTTCCATACATATTGTCCAGATTTTAGATAACGTGAATTAATTAAATCCTTCCATTCTTTTATGTGTAAGCCTGAGATTGACCTTAAATTGTTACTCCCACAAAGCATTCAGGGATCTGTCTCTAGTTATAAACCTGGAGACAATAAAGAGTGGTGGGAGTGAAGTATGAGGAGAACTGGTCTTTTCTTGTAGGCATTTTGCATCTCAAGAAAGGCAGAAATATTACTAGACAGGGAATAAGGGGTCTTATTTTAAACAGCTGGAGAAATTCAACGTGAAGCAGAAATGTTTGAAGAGACATTTTCGTAAACCCCACTTAAATGAATGGGGTCCTGTCATTTCTCAATTATATAGCAATCAAACAGAGAATTTAAAAATTCATTTAGATTTATGTTGAAGTTCTGTGATCTGCAGAATTAAATTTATACTTGCTTTTCCATCATTTCAGATCTATATAAAGAAATGAGTTTTAAAAGTTTTAAGTATATTCATGTTTTTATTTTAGCTCAGTCAGAGAAAAACCATTGCTTTTCTTCTGCACCGTGAACAAAGAAGTTAGGAATTTAAACTTGTCATTTTCTATCTGTGCATAAACAGAAAAGGCAGCCCTACCCACATGCAATTCTATAATTTCTCATGAAATTTGTATGTCCTATTGTATAGCAGAAACCACTCATTGTCTTAAACTTTGACTTAGTGTGCACACCATATGGGTTATGAATGCACAAGGTGAATCCTATTTCCATGGACTGCCAAATTCTTATCCCTGGCTCCAAATTGGGTTTTCCTACATTTACCCTTAACTAGTACAAATATTTGATCCCATCGTCTTTCTATTTTCCTGAATTTATGCTCACTGCAATCACTGTAATTACTAATTGTTGGCCTAGTCAGAATTCTTAGTTGCAAACAATATAAAACAACTTTGGCTGATTTAAATATAAATGTAATTTGTAGATTCTATTTGACATTCAGGGAATTCAGAGAAAGCTAAAGAACCCAGGTTCATAAAATGAAGAGAAATGAAAATAATGCTGATATTCAGAGCCATCTTCAAAATCATACCCCAGAAGCAGCGTGGTGAAGCCATCCTAAAACTGGACCCTGGATGCCATCTTGGGCACTATTGGCCAAGCTTCGTTAGAAATATGTCTGCTGCCACCCTGACTACTGCTTGACCACCACCAACATGGACTTTTTATTCTCCTTTCTTCTTTGTGTAGATAGGCAGACTAATATCCCCTCAGTATGTTCACATCTTAACCACTGGAACCTATGAATATGTTATGTTATGGGACAAGTCAAGAAAGAATTAAGGTTGCTAATCAACTAACCTTGAGGTGTGGATATTATTTTAACTTACTCAGTTGGGCCCAAGGTAATTATAAGGGTCTGTGTAAGTGAGAGAGGGAGGCAGGAGAGCCGACGTCAGTGAGATGCAAGGTGAAAAGGCCTTGACCAAATAGATCTGGCTTCGAAAATGTTTAATATTAGAACTCCAAGTAATTTAGTTTTATAACTCAAAATGTGAATTGCTTTTCTATCTCTCTGCATTTCTCTCTCAAATATTTATATAATATATAATATGTTTAATATTTCTGGAAAGATGCAGGAGAAACTGTGAACATTCATTGCCTCTAACATGGAGGATAACTCGACTAAGAGTTTTGACATTTGACTGATGAAATTTTTGAAATACTATTTTTATAAACCATATACAGCAAGCACATTTCAAACTATAAAGTCAAATGTGCAAGGCCATACTGTGTTTCTTTACGGTAACTAAAAGAATAAGAGCTTGATGGTGGAGAAGGGGCTGGCTGAAGACGGCGATGAGGTGGTGTGTAAAGGTGGTAGTAAAGGCCTAAACTTGCAGTTATTCTTAATGTCTGTTTTGCCGACCCTACTTACATCCTTAAAAATTACCAGCATCTTCCTACCTGATTACTTCCACATGGGGACAACCTGATTTACTATGTTACTATTTCCAGGTTTTTTGACTCAGATAGAATGCCTTCGTTTTGAATATGCCTCAGGGGTTCCAGTAAATATGGTCTAAATATCTGCAATATTCCCCACTGGGCACAGTCTCTGTTCTGAACATAGGTTATAGTAACTCATATTTCTGAAGGTAATTGCATTATTAAGCTAGAGAGTTAGAGTTCAGTGTTCTTTTTTCAAGAAAATCACTAGAGTTTCTGAGTGTAAACATGCATTTGTTATATCTATGAAAAGTGACAAAAACCAGGGATGTTTTATTATGATATTTTATTATGGGTGTCTGTAAGAAAAAAAGATCAACAACCACATACAAGCTTACAAAGTTAAATTTCAACACAGTCCCTTTGTTATTGTGACGAATCATCCCCATAATTTGTTTTTTGTTGTTGTTGACTTTTACACGATGGAGGGACAGAGTCCGCTAAAGTGACATGCCAATAAATCTTTTTGACAGGAGACATGTACAGATGGTGTGCATTTGGTTTTCTGAATGAAAGGCAACAGTTCTGACCTAGAGTTTTAAAAGTGAAAGTACATTAGCACCATAACATGTGTCTTGAAAGTCTTCCCAAATATTGGTAATCTTGATAATTTTAGCAATGACAAGAAAAGAGAAAAGCACCTTTAAAAGCAGTTGATATTGAAGATTAAAGTAGTTGTGAATTTTTAAATATTTTTTAAATTCTTGTACTACATTCTACTTTTTTAAAACAAATATTTTAGGAAATAAATCAATGAAATTCATAAGATGTACCAATTCATAATCATACAACTGTTTTCATCTTCTGGGACTTAGAGAATTCATCTGTATTTCTGACCAGGTTGAGGTAGTTGAAACAGGGAGGCCTTTTCAAATTTCATGTTTGACTATTTCAGAAAGAAAGGCTATGTTTTATGGTAAGCATAGTCATTGCTCTACAAATGGGCTAGGATTCAAAGAATGTAACTCAGTGTCATTGTAAGAGTGTTGAAGTTTATTTATTATAGCACCATTGAGACATTTTGAAATTGAAATGTTTAAAAAAATAGAACAAAAAGCATTTGAACTGTATTTGGTGAAACAGCAAAAAAAAAAAAAAAAAATCCTTTTTTGTCAAATTATACTTTTTCCAAAAATTTTGGAAATAAATAACTGGAATTTAGTTGGTCACTTGTACTGGTTGACAAGATTAGAACAAGAGGAACACATACGGAATGTGGAATTTTTGGCTGGGATTTTAGATAGAGTTTGGTTTATAAAAAGCAAACAGGGCCAATGTCCACACCAAATTCTTGATCAGGACCACCAACATCATAGGGTGCGATATCTACAATAGGTAGTCTCACAGCCTTGCGTGTTCGATATTCAAAGACTGTTTTGCCCCATTCCCCAGTGTGTTTCTGTAAAAAAGAGCAAAAAAAAAAAATGTAAGTGATCATGACATTACAATTACATGCATATGCTTCTTAACAAAGAGGACACCTTCTAAGAAGTGCGTCATTAAGCAATTTCATTGTGTGAACATCATAGAGTGCACTTATACAAACCTAATTGGTATACAAACCTATGGCCTTCTCCTACTACACACCGAGGCTATATGGTATAGTCTATTGATTGTTCCAAGGCTACTAGCCTGTACAGCATATTATTGTACAAAACAACAGGAAATTAAATCAAGCACAAGAGAAAACAATGCAATCAAGAGATTCGGTGAACATGAAATGTATGAGGCTGTTGCTGGTGTAATATAGCATACTGTTTTACAGCAAATCTTTTTTGAAATAGAAAGAGTACACCC
This sequence comes from Tadarida brasiliensis, assembly GCA_030848825.1. NCBI lineage: Eukaryota > Metazoa > Chordata > Mammalia > Chiroptera > Molossidae > Tadarida > Tadarida brasiliensis. Next base: position 67,696,227 of record CM061265.1, on the reverse strand, counting down.
CAAAATAATGATAAAAGGTAAGGTATATTAAATGCATAAACCAGTAACATGGTTGTTATCATCATCAAGTACTAGGTACTGACTGCACATTATTGTATGTGTTATATTCTGATAGGACTGGCAGAGTAGTAGATTTGTTTACACCAGTATCACCACAGACACGTGAGCAATGTGTTGTGCTACGACCTCATGATGGCTACCATATCACTGGGTGATAGAAATTCTTTGGCTCCATTATAATATTATGGGAATACTGCCGTATATGTGGTTGGTTGCTGACCCACATGTCATTATGTGGCATGGCTGTGCTTAGACACTTGCTGTGAAGGATCAAGTTTTAAAAACAACAAAATTGCTTGAAGGGAGTTGCCAACTTGCCATGTTGTCTTCCATACACATGAGATCTGCTCCACTTCAAAACTATATCCTCTCAGTTGATAACCCATATTGTTTACAAAAACCCTTATAGGTCTTCAGGGGAAACCCAGCATGGAGATTGCCATAGGCCAGTTCATTCTCAGAAGCTTAGTTCTGGTCATTGCTAACAGGTATACAGCTCATTTACTAAGAAGTGGAAGATCTTTCACAATGAAATATGCTAATATTAGAAGTAAATTCTCCCTCTGTTCATAAAAGATAATAACAAAGAATAGATTTAAAGTTAATCTTTCAAATTAAAAAGAAAGCAGAGATTTTAGATTGTGTCCATATGATGGCTGTTATGCAGAATGTACAATAACCATCCAGACTATCTGATAGTTTCAATTGCTTTCATTTCCACTGCTTTTTACCTGGTGGTTGAGAAAATATTCATTTTTGTGGCATTTAACATTTCCTGCAATGAATCAGTATATTCTACATAACTCACACTAAATGCCTTCATTTGATCATGCTCATTAATTTTATGTCTTTTCTAAATAATGTGATTAAACTACAAATGCTGAGTTCATTGTGATCCATGCTTATAAAAATATTGTTACTTACAGTGCAACCATCCTCCAGAACTGTGTATGTGAATTTACTATTTCCTTCAGCCTTGAATTCACCTTCATTTGACCCCATCAGCCTCAGGGCTTTCTTTACATTCCCACTGGCATGATCCATGTATGCAATGCTATTCTTGCAGTGGTACGTGATGTTCTGGGAGGCCCGGCTGGAGAGAAGTCGGAGGAATGCCAGCTGGACATCAAGGACATCTTCAGGAAGTTCAGGATTGCCATAGCTAAACTGTAACAGGGAACAAATAAAACTGATCAAGCATTTTAGTTGCAACTGTATGTAAGGAATTCATGCAGTATAGTTTGGTCATTGTAATGTAGGTTGTTCATATATTAGGAATATTTTACATATAAATTTTTATTAAAGTATAGTTGACATACCATATTATATTAGTTTCAGATGTACAACACAGTGATTCTACATTTATATACCTTATAATGTGATTACCAAGATAAATCTATTAACCATCTGTCACTTTATGAACATGTGTTTATTACATGTATAACAAAATGTTAGAGTAGGAAAGGTCTTGAGAATTAAAAGAAATATAATTGCATACTACATTCTAGCTTAGTTCTTAAGAGCCAAGTGATAAAATTTTAAAAGTAGCATTTGAGCTCTTCTATTTATTAAAAGCTAACTTTGCTTTGTGATGAACAACTAGCAGGAACCAAATAAGTCAGGTAGATAAGGATGACTTTGTTAAAAAAACATTGGTTTAGTCTTTCTTACCTGAAAACCACCATCCATGGTTTCTCCGAACCAAACATGTTTCTTCTCAGCACTGGAATCTATCCACCAGTTTTTACGTGGAACACTCAAAGGACTAGCATTTATGCATGTTTCCCCAGTTTCCATATTGCAAAATACTTTAATAGCATCCATCTTGCAACCTTGGTTAGGATCAACCCAATATTCTCCTAAATAGTCACAAAAAAAGGACAATGGAAATTGGTTATAGAATCTAGTAATGAAATTTGGACCAGAATGATTTTGTTTGTTTGTCTGATAAGACATTCATGTTGACTGCTAATGTATTTGTATTTTATGTATTCATAGGTTACAGCATAGCATAACAAAGAAACTTTTAGACTGAAGTTATTAAAGTAAAAGAGTTAGCTATAACATCAGAAGCTGCTGAAGTAAAAAATAGCATCTTGATATTAAACAATGAAGATATATTAAGCCAAGACCTTTTCATTAGTGTGTTGTATTTACTGAAATCTCTCTTTTCAAAAGATGGCTACCTATTTAATGTGGTTTTGCTTACTGGAAGTTCTTTGATCTAGATTTATGCCAATAAGTCTAAACTTACAGTCCCTATGGTTGATGACTGTCCTCTGTTTTAAGTAATTTCCATAAATGACTCCAAGATAATGCTCCATGTCAAGATAGTTAAGAGCCCTAAATAATCTTGTCTTTCAGAAAGAATTAACCCAATATATGCAAAATCTTACACTATTATAATATTAAATTCCATAGTATATTCTGGAATTATTTATTTATTTTTTATTTTAAAAAATTAATAATTTGATTTATTACAAAATTTTAATTGCATTATTTCAATAATTAAATTGCAAATTTTGTCTACATGAAATTAAATATATTTGATCCTGAGAACACAATGATAAACATTGCTTTAGTGCTCAAATGAATTTGTGATAATATGCAGAAACTATGATTTGTATTAAAATTTCTACAGAGCTGCCTTTAAACTGTCCTACATTTGGAATATTTTGAAGTTTTCATGTTACATTTTTAGTACACCTGCAAAGTTCATGTTTTCTTCTCACAGTGTCAAGTAGCTTCTATTCAACTAACATTCTTTAAGTACTATTTCTGCTATAAAATATTTTCTATTCACAGTAAAATTGTCCTCTTCCCTAAATTCTCTGTAGTCCTATTGCCACAAGTCTGAAAGATTCCCCAACATACCACTCTTGAGTTCAGGATGGCAGAATTTCAGGTCTCGGCAGTTGCGAGCAGGGTTTTTACGAGAACCATCAGGACTAATGAGGTTTTCTACTTGTCCACTGACTGATTTTAGTGAAGTCATAATCTCTTCAGTGTTGATTTTGAAATCCATTGGTTCATCTCCATAATATGGGGCAAAACCACCAGCTTTTTCACCTCCAACACCAGAGATGGCAGCAGCCCCACCACCACAGCATGGACCAGGGGCACCAGGAGGTCCAGGAGGGCCTGGTTGTCCTGGGTGGCCTGGGGAGCCCTGGGAAAGGTAAGAACATACATTATTGAGTTGTACTTGTTTGGTCTCCACTGAAAGAATATGTTGCTAGTCCAAGAAAATGTATTAAAGACAATTAATACTTTGTGATCATAATTATTTTAATAAAGGATTATTTGAGTTGTTTTGTGATCAAATGATAAATTTATAATAACTACAATTCATTATCATGAAATTTATTGTTTCACTGTGTAACAATCAGTGGGGTTGGAGCACATGTTTTACTCCATCGTGCTACCTTCTATATAAATGATGAAGCAATTCTAATCTGATATGACATCTCCTATGTTATGTCATCATTAGAATTCTGGTTCCAGATTTGTCAACTCTGTGTCTTTGGGCTGATCACGTAGTTGTCTTTTAATTGCCACATGTGTAACTTGTGGGAGTAATAATTTTTATTCCATTGACCCCAAAGGTGTAGTATAGACAGGTATTAGGAATGAAGGTATTAGTAGCAAATCAGAAATCATGGAAGCTATTTGAATAGCAGAATGTACTAAACACAGGGGTAAGTAAAAGTAGGTTTACGGTTGTGAGTACATGAAACACAGAGTCAAAACTATTGTAAAAGTCATAACCTGCATGTTTTTTTCCCATACAAACATCTGTAAACTTACTTTTGTCCACCCCAGTATTTGTAAATCATTATGTTTATCATAGTTGTGAGACTCTAGTGTGAGAACAACACTGGCAGAGTCCATTTGGTTAAATGGGCCTGAGTCTTTATTTTGATACAACAGTTATCTAATCAAACTATTAAAAGGTTTTTTTCTCTCTTTGTTGTTGTAGTGTGGTGGAGAAAGTCTTAATGTGGTAGAGAAAGTCTGAAAGTAATTGTTAATTTTCTAAATCATGTTGGGTGATTGCATTATGTTTGACTATCTCAGTTTCAGAATATTGCAGGGTTGCAAGTGATGTTTTACCTCAGATCCTCTTTCACCTCTGTTTCCTCGAGGCCCTGGTGGTCCAATGGGTCCTGGGTGTCCACTGGTTCCATCTTTGCCAGGGGGCCCACTAGGTCCAACAGGTCCCTAAAACATTATCATGATGTCACAATGCTAGAATACCTTCTTTCGGTGCAAACAGTGAAAAAATATGGACCTTCCAATATCTTTCTGTGGTACTTACTCTGGGGCCTGCAGGTCCTGGACTACCAACTGCCCCTTGGTGACCAGAAGGACCCTGAAAGGAAAGTAAGGGTGAATATGTGTGAAGACTTTAAAAAGGTTAGGAAACTGTACATTCCAGATCAGATCAAGAAACATGGGGATTGTGATAAAATATAATTTCCTTTCCCTTTAATCTCCCCATTGCCTCATGCCAAAAACTATTTCAAATAAGTTCTCAAATCCATTTCTCATCTTTTTTAGCATATACTTTTACAAATGAACATTTTCTACTATTGGTGTAGAAAATTTGCCTATCTCACCAGTTAAAATGCATTGAAGGGGATTTTCTAACAGAAGGGATGCACTTACTGGAGCACCTGGGGCACCTGGGTTACCAGGGAATCCTCGATGTCCTTTGATGCCAGTAGAACCACGTTCACCTGTTTCACCTTTGTCACCACGTGGGCCTTGGGGGCCCTTTACAAAAACACATTTCAAATTAAGGTTATACCCACACATATTTATTGAAAAACAAAACAGAATTTATACCAATTAAGTCCGTTTTCAGATATTCTCTTAGTAAGAAATTCCATCAACAGACTGACTAGATTTTGGTCTGATAATTGCATGAAACTCTAATAATTGATGTGTATGTCCTTGGCCCCAAGGAACTTTTGGGTCCTGCATTGCTTTCTATATAATTGAAGGAAAGTTTAAATTCTGTTACATAGTTATGTATTTTGTCATCTCCTTTTCCCAAACATGCCAGAAAATAGAACCTATGCTGTAGAATGAGTTAAAAAAAGAAAAACAACTTACAGCAGGGCCTCGAACACCAGCAGGACCTGGGGCACCAGTAGGGCCAGCAGGGCCCTAAAATAAAAATAAACAAACACACAAGGAATTGTTCACTTATTGGTATAGTTTTATTTGATTTAAAAGTTAATAATTTCACTGTGAGGGAATAATAGTATGCCTACTATTTTTGAAAGTTAGTATCATTTTCTCCTTCAACGTCCTTTCCCTGTTTATCTTTTTTTAAAATATGTTTTTATTGATTTTTAGAGAGAAAGGAAAGGAGAGGGAGAGAGAGACAAAAAAACGATTAGAGAGGAACATGGATTGGCTGGCTCCTGCTCTACCCCTACCAGGGATCGAGCCCAAAACCCATGCATGTTCCCTGTCTGGGAACTGAACTGGCGACCTCTTGGTACATGGGATGACACTGAATCACTGAGCCACACTAGCTGGGCTCCCTGTTTATATCTTTACCAGGAGGTCTAAACAGACAAGCAGAGAAATTACTATTAATTCAGCCTTACATTTACCTGGTAAATATTCACTTGGTCTGATTAATACCATTTTGAATTTTAGTAATAAATTCTTCATTGACTACTGCCAGAAACATCTCATATAACTTTATCACCATGGTTGCCTATGGAATGACTAGCATAAAACTGTGGAACAGTAATAGATCTTTTGGTTGGCAGATGTGACATTCTGTTTTCTATCTACTGATCTCTTTATTGGGTAAAATAGACAGGTGCAGAAATATGGTACTTATTGGAACTCACAGTTTCTCCTCTATCACCACTCTTCCCCGCTGGACCAACAGGACCAGGTGGGCCTGGATGTCCAGGAGAACCAGGGGCACCAGGAGAGCCATTTTCACCACGATCACCCTGTGGGAAAATTCACAGATTCAAAATAAATATTATCAGCAGCTATTGTTTGAATTCCGTAAGCCTATCGTATATGTGTTTGTTATACCTTGGTACCAGGAGTTCCATCACGGCCTGGCAGACCATCTGATCCAGGGTTTCCCTGATTAAAGAAAAATAAAGGAGAAATAAAATCAATCTCTTTGGAATCATTCAAATACCATTTAAGCCATGCTTTCTCAATGGGAACAATATCATCCTAAAGAGGGTAAGAACTGGTTCTTGAGAGTAAAAATTTGTAGATATTACAATGTGTGTGGCCCTTCACAGGGTGACAAGCCCAAATGCAGTATATCTGTGGTACTAAAATTTCATGGGATGAGACAGGGAGAAATGGTTAAGAAAAAAATGTCTAGCAGGAATCCTTAGCGGAGAGATAATAAATATAAGCTTGACAAACAGTAACTTAAGCTGCTAATAGAAATCTAAAATTTAAGGAAAGATTAATCACAGATAACATGTCGTACATTTTCACCCACTTAGGGGTCTCCCCACCCCAAACTTGTTGTTGTTTTTGTTGTTGTTTAGCTAGAGATCATATTCTTCTCCATGAATGATCATTCATTGAGCAAATATTAATGAACATGTACATTTAAGGCTATTCTAAGTTGTAATGGAAAGAATATCTGGTATTAGAAAATGAAGAAGAAATTTGGTATGTTGCAATATTTACACCCTTAACCATTAAGGCCAATTTGACCCCTGCTTATAGAAGTTGCCAATACTACCTGGCTGATTGGATATTTCCTGAGAACTAATACTTACATCTCTTCCAGGTTCACCAGCTGTACCAGCCAGACCAGGAAGACCTTGGGGTCCAGGAGGACCACGTTCTCCATTATGACCACTAGGTCCTGGTTTCCCTGCTTCACCCTGTGTAAAAAATAAAAGACTTTTTTTGAAACATAAGAAATAAATTAATATAATATTATCAGATGTCTTTATTTCCCAGGGGCAAGGAGAAATCTTTATTCAATCAATTTTTATTGAATTTGTTCCTAAAACTGTCTCCACCACAGGGGAAAAGCTTTGGAGAAGCAAACTTTTTATGTTTTCTAACTTTTCCAGTGACCCTGGATACCAAAGGGTTGAGTAATTACACTGGTTATCATATTCAGAATACATTCTAATTTGAGATGTATAAAAGACATGGCTATTATTAGAAAAAATAATGATGAGCCATCATGAAACTATAGGCTTATGGTGACCATTACAATGAAGTTACATTGAACATTTGGCTCTACCTAAATAATATACTCTTATTAGATTTGTTCACATAAATTGAATACACTCAAATGTTAAATTGTATCTTCACTGCAATATTATATGACATTTAAGTTTAAAGAGGTGCTTGAAGTATTGAAATATGAGCCTTAAACAGAATTTTATTGCCCCATTTGCTAAATGAATATTTAAGATACTAGCTAATAGGACATGAAAGTAATATTAGTGAAAGAAAATCAGGAGTGCAAAATGAATTGTGTTGATGAATAATTGCTATCAACGAAAGGATTTCATAGGTCTATAAACTGATGTTATTTCCCCCTTTAAGACCTATAGTCAACAAACTGAAGAATGCTCAGAAATTTCCCAACAGAAACATTTGAGATGGTAAGATATTTTTCTGTGATATCAGTTTATTTGTGCTTATGTTCAAGGCTGGTCTATGATGTGCATTGGTTTTGAGCTCTGCAGCCTTTTAACAACATGCATGCTTCCCGAAAATGTTAAAATATCAAGAATTTTCACTGATTGCATAAAAACTTGTTCATAATATACTTGCTATGGTTAAGTGATCTCCCAAGGCTACCAAAATAACAAGATCAGTGTAGAAAGACAGCTATACTCACCTTAATGCCTTGTGGGCCAGGACTTCCTCTAGCACCTGGCATGCCTGGTGGTCCTGCCAGACCCCGCGCTCCGGTAATCCCTGCAATTCCAAGTGGGCCTGGAGCTCCCTGTGTGACAGATAATGAAGCCTCAGTTCTTCTTTATGTGAGGATGTTTTCCTCTATTGAATTCATGATTTAAAATAAAATGGTACTGTCAATTATTAGAGCAACGGATCTACTTACCGGAGGGCCCTGAGCACCAGGTGATCCCTTCTCACCCGGTGGGCCAGCATCACCTTTTGGTCCTGAAATCCCGGGGCTGCCAGGCGTACCACTGTTACCAGGTGGGCCTGGGGGTCCATCCTTGCCTGGAGCACCACTGGCGCCTGGGGGACCTGGGTTACCCTACAAAAAAAAAGTTTGAAATTTCAGTATTTCATAATAAAAAAAATTAAATATTTCTCTCCTCTTTTACCTGCATTCAAATAACTTTATATAGGATTTAATACAAAAAATGTAGCAGCAGGTAGTTTCTCATCATATGTGTATATGAATTCTCTTTATGGAATGTGGTGAAAAAGTTATTTACAAAGTACTTACATTACTACCAGGAGGACCAGGAGGACCACGACCACCAGGGAAGCCAGCAGCACCCTGTGAAATGATAACGTATTTTTGAACTTCAAAAGTTAAGTAGAATAAATAATTAACCACTACACACAAATATAAAATACAAAAAATGTGGTAGGGTCTACCTTCTACTTGGGGTTACTTACAGTTTGTTTTTCCTCTTGGCATTTACATATAACTCATAGATGACTAAGTGATTATAATGTTTATACTCTATGTAGGGAACTAATGCTATCAAAGCAGTTTTTATACAGATCGATATTAATGCTTTTCAATGATAGTTAAGAGGATCAGTACTCACAGGACCGCCAGGACTGCCACGTTCACCTTTGACACCTTGGGGACCAGGGGGACCCTATATGGAATGAAGGTGAAAATGATTTGTAAGAATAGCACCAAAATAAAATTTTTAGTGAAGCCTTAGGCCTTTGCAAAACAGTAACTCTACTTATTGTGATAATAATTTTGCAATATACACATATATCATATCATTCTGTTGTGTACCTTAAACTTATACAATGTTATATGTCAATTATATCTCAATAAAACTAGACTAAAACCCTACAATAGAATTGAGAACCTCTACCAAAATAACCATCCAGAAAACAAAAAAAACTCTATGAAGAATTGATGGACATATTTAGACTGTTGGAACCACGCTTCAAACTCAGAACTATATTCCTATGTAGACTGTACTTGTCACCATGACAAGGTCTCTCAGTATGACACATTAAGTTATCTGTAAACTAAAGGCTTTCCATCAGAAGATTTAGGGAAAGAGAGAATACTTACAGCAGGCCCAGCACCTCCAGGGGGTCCTGCGAGCCCAGGGGGACCTCCTTCACCTCTCTCACCAGGAGCGCCTCTTTCTCCTTTAGCACCGGGCTCACCATTCTGTCCCTACATTCAGAAAAACAGCCTGTGAGCTGACATCTTTCCCAATACACTTGGCTTATCATTACTTATATTCAGAAAATAGAGTTATTCTGGGGGGAGGAGAGATGTTGAAATAAAATCAGAAAAGAAGGCTCTTAGAAAACATGGCAAAACAAAGTCAATCAAAATGTTTTCCTGACAAAATAATATTATCTAGAAAGTATTAAGATGTACATTATTTGTCATAAGGGAGAAAATCTCTCTGAGGATTGTGCGTTTGAAAGTGAACACCAGTAATATCATTTGAGGAGGGTGAGGTTTAGAGCTAATTTTAAATGGTGTTATCCTATAATGAAAGAACTTTTAAAATTTCAGAGTGCTCTTGGATGTAGGGTATTATGTTAACCTCATTAACCTGGTATAACAGCAGGGAAGTATTTTTAGCTCCATCTTTGAAAGAATAAGAAGAGACATAAAGTAAAAAAGGGGGGAGGGAGCTTAAATAACCTGATAGGGAATCAGTGGCTGGAGGCAGGATTTTATTCAGACTTAACTTATACTTCTGCCATTTTTCAGCAAGGTCATGATTCTGAGCTATGTTACATATATGTTTTCTCTTTTCAATTACAGTTTACATTCAATATTATTTGTATTAGTTTCAGGTGTACAGCATAGTGATTAGACAACAATATACTTTACAAACTGTTCCCCCCAATATTTCAAGTACCCACCTGGCATCGTACATAGTTGTTAAAATATTATTGATTATATTCCCTATGCTGTACTTTACATTCCCAGGACTATTTTGTGACTATCAATTTGTAGTTCTTAATCCTTTCACTTTTTTTCACCTAATGTTCATACTTACTGGAGCACCAGGGAAGCCAGCAGGTCCTGGAGGTCCATTTTCACCTCTCTCACCCTGAAGGGAAAAATATTCTTGTTAGCCACAGGGAAGGCATCTTCCTACAGGGACCACATATCATTCTCTATTATCATCTTATCTTTCCTTTAAGAAGGAAGTGTGCAAAGGTATCTAACATAGTTTACCACCTGAAGACTTTTTAATTATTATTATTTTTTTAATCCTCACCCAAGGACATTTTTCCATTTTTTGTTCAGATAGAGTGGGAGGGAGAGAGAGAGAGAGAGAGAGAGAGAGAGAGAACATTGAGGTGAAAGGGACACATCGAGAGGCTGCCTCCCGCACGACCCAACCAGGGCCGGAGACAAACTGCAACCGAGGTACGTGCCCCTAGTGGGAACCGAACCCAGGTCTCTTTGGACCACAGGCCGACGCTCTAACTGCTGAACCAAACCGGCCAGGGCAAGACTTTTTAATTTCTGAACAAAATTAGTCATAAACAACACCGAAACCATTGATTTCTTCTGCCTCTGACTATTATATTTGCAAGAATAATTACTTGAGAACTCAGATGTATTGAATACATTTAATTGTATAACTTCTAAATAATGTAAGGATTTTAAAATATGGTAAGTGGGTTGAGAAATCAATGAATCAATCAATAATTAATTTAAAACATTTACTATATATCTCTCCTGAATCATAAACCCTGAAGGTAGAGAACTTTAGATCTAGAAGGAGCCTCAGACAAAGATTCTATAGGTTTGGGAAGTGCTCATTTACCAATGTATATTACTTGTGCAATTTTTATACTTTCCCCTAATTATTTAGTACAGAAGGCATGATTTAGAACCATCTCTTGTGAATTTTGGATTGGAGAACTATAATTTTTCTTGCATGTTGTATGACTTCTAAAGACAGTATCCCACCATTAAGACTGGGGGCTTCTAGGTAGACTTGCTAAATATAAGTAGTTGCTGTCTGTGTGGGGTTAACAAACGTCTTTAACACTTACAGGGCCACCACGAGGACCAGCTATACCCGGAGGTCCAGGGGCACCACCTTCACCCTTTAAAAAGAGAAAAGAAAAGCAATATTCTTATCATCCAAAAGGCCAAAGAGATTTCATTTGTTTGTTTCTAAATAGTGTTAAGTGTTACCTTATCTCCAGGCTGACCAGCTGGGCCAGGGGGACCAATGGGACCAGCAGGACCCTAAAAAAAAAAAAGAAATATATTTTTTAATTTTGAAGATAAAAAGTATAATTTTTTTCTATTAAGCAGAAAGCATATAAACATATTATTTAGCTAATAAACTAGATAACATGATTTCTTTTATGGCTTGAATGATATTCTCTTCAGTGTGTAAATACTTCAGAGCTTAGTAAATAAATGTAAGATTCTATGGAATGACTAAATAACTACAAGATTCAGTAGAAATGTATTGATTCCTTTTTCTTTCTGTTGCAGAAGGTAAATAAGATGTGATATGAGATCTTACAGTCGTAACTTAAAAATTAAAATACATTGCCTTATTCAACTGCTTAATAATTCAAAATGTGTCATTTTACTAAAAATGTCATTACACACCAAGTTTTCAAATTGACATTTTCAAATGTTAAAAGTTTTACTTATTTACATAAATAATATATTAGGTTGTTGCTGTTTTTTAAGTAGATGATGGCTTACCCATCTAGACAGTCAAATGTGAAGTATTTATAAATTTTTAAGGCAACTACAGTAAATATAATATCTATGTAATGACTTAGTTTTCATGTTTATTTAACATATTTATTATGTAGATATGACTATATCTAGAAGCTGTTTATTAATGTGAATAGAATTGATTACAACATTTTCTTTTCCTACAAGTTATTTTGAAGTAGTAGTAGAGTCACAGAAGTTTGCAAAGAAAAAATACAGGAAAAGCCTGTGCACTTTTCTCCCAGCTTCCCACAATGTTACACCTTAACACAACTGTAGTACAAAATCAAAACCAAGAAATTGGCGCTGGTATAATGCATAGAGCTTACTCAGGTTTCTCCAGTTACACATGCACTCACTGTGTGTGTATGTAGCTCTACACAATTTTTATCACATGTAGCCCTGCAAGAGTACCCCCTAATCAGGATACTCAAATAATACAATCACCATAAGACTCCCTCTTATCACCTCACTAGAGCTACAGCCATCTCCCTCTCCCCCATTCCTCGCTCCTGGCAACCACAGAGCTGTTCTACCCCTCCATGTTATGTTATTTCACAGTGTTATGTGAATGGAACTATGCAGTAAGTATCTTTTTGATTTGACTTTTCTTCACTCAGCATGATGCCCCTGTGGTCTGTATAAATTGTTGCTGGTATCAATAGGTTCATTCCTTTTTATTGCTAAGTAATATGCCATGGTATGACTTTACCACAGAATTGCAGTGTTTTTTTGTTTGTTTGTTTGTTTTTTTAATCAAAAGTTTCCTTCATGATCAGTATTGGATTTTAGTGACACGTTATGACTTTAGCTTGTAACTTTTATCATGTTTTTAAAACTTTTCCATTCTCAGGTCACTGTTGAATTGTCAGGTAGTGAGAGATATAAATCAGAAATTTTAACTATCAAGTCATTTGGGTCTTCTTAATGCCCAGAAGGTAGTAAAGTATGGTCTGCTTCTCATGAATAGTTTTGGGAACAGACAGAAGTTGAGGTGAGGGAATTATTGACTATCACACGCAAATAAGACCTGTTTCTCCCCAAAATGAGTACTCACCCTGGGACCATCTTTCCCGGGAACACCATCAGCACCTGCACTGCCTGGTTCACCCTGTCAAATAAAAGCCAATGTCATCAGTTTAGAAGTATCTGCAATGAAAATCTGCCAGGAAGAGGAGCAACCTTCAAGATGTACTATGACATATATTAGGTTGTCTGATAATAGTTGCTCGAGAAATACATATAATTCTTCCTTACTATAAAATGATAACATTAATTTGGAAAATAGGTTGATTTCCAGCAGTGGTATTCTCCTTTTACCTACAAAGTCTTTTTTGTTACATAATTAACAAAAGATAAGTCAGCACCTTGTCACCCTTTGGGCCGGCACCTCCAGGGCCTCCTCTTTCTCCAGGCATCCCTTGTAGACCAGGAGTACCAGCAGCACCAGGTGGCCCAGGTGGCCCAGCAGGGCCCTGAAATGAAAGGAAAAATAGTAAATCACAAGGAGGAAATGCAATGCATTTTGTAAAATCTGAGTTAACTGAATTATGCGGCGTTTTACCTTTCCTCCGTCAGGACCGGGGGGGCCCGCTCCACCTCTAGGTCCTGGGGGACCTACTGCTCCAGGAGGTCCCCGTTCACCGGGGGCACCAGAATCACCCTGTAGTAGCAAAATGTAATATTCCTGTTAGAAAACCCAATGCTAAAAATATACCCTAAACACCCTAAATTGTATTATTTTTATTCAGATGTCTAGGTTCTTAACTTACATTTTTGAATAATCTGGAAATTTTTATAAAAGATATTTGATCAACTGAGTGGGAACTGGGAACTTAGTCTAAACAAGGAAACTTTGACCCATGATCTGATGAATTAACTTTGAAACGATTATAATTTTATTCACTAGCGCAAAGTGTTAAAGTTCTACCAAAACAGTTTTTTAAAACATATAGAATCAGTGCACTGTAAAGATTTTTCTTTTGAAATTTCAGGCCCATAGTTGATTCTATAGTGTTTATTAATGTTAGAGAACCTGATTTTCCACATGCAGGCACATTTAATATATTCAAAATATCTTGAGTCAGTCACCCTGGGTGTATTCACCAAATAATGCTGTGTTTCTTAAAAAGAGTACCTTGGTATAATATGCTAAAAATGTGTCACTAGTCAACTGCTCTATAACATGCTTAAAAATTAGAAAATAAATAGAAATATTTACCTTGCCTCCTGGAGTTCCAGGTGCACCGCCCTCACCCTTTGGACCCTAGGAGATTAACATTCTACAATTAGGCCTATATCAGAATGCGTATTAGATACATATAAGCAAGTTACACATTTGACTTGTTTTTATAATGTACAATTTGTCAAATCTTGAGCTACCCACTCTTTCTTTAGTTCCTTTTATTTTATGGTAAAATTCAAACAATAGTTATGATTGAATAATTGTTCTTTGTTTTGTTAATGAATATTTCAAAACTAAATGTTAAAACTCAGACACCATGGCATGAGCAAATGGAAAATTTAATAATTAATAAAATGATTATAAGTTGTTCTTTTGGTTTCTGAGTTTTGAAAAAATGACACACAACTTACTGGTTCACCAGGCTTCCCATTTTCTCCTGGAGGACCATTGGTTCCTGGAATGCCCTAGAAGGAATCATATCTGTAGTGTGTGATCACATCAAACATTGCTTACAAAAAAGCTCTCATTCGTACGCTTCTGCAAAGTATTAAAAAATGGTTTCAGTGGTCTTTATAGAGGTAAACAATATTATGGCTCTCAGACTACAATGACAGAGATGTGAGAATCATATCTTACAAACCAATGTTCATCTCCTCTGTTCTTTCTGTTGATGTTTATAAAAACGAATTGATGATCATGGTGAGATGGATTTAGCTATATACATTTAAATTTTAATGAAAATAAGTGTAGACATAGAATTATGTGAACTTATTTTTTAAATTTATAATAAAATTATTCATTATTAATACTCATTCTGAAATAGACATAGAAATTATAGAAAGTATGCCTGTCTATTCACATTGTCTATCATTTTATTTCAAGATAGAAGATAGACTGACAAATTTTAAGCTTAAGATAAATTGTAATCTATTAGTGTCACAAAAATATTAACAAATATAGCTATCAAAGGGAAGTACTTAATTGTTTGGTAAAAGCAGGTGCTTAATGACAATTTAAAAAACAAATTCTTACTTGTGGTCCTGCTGGACCAGGGGGTCCTACATCTCCTTTTTCACCACCTGGCCCCTAGGTAAAAAAAAATGTAATGAGATTTTCCATTATAAGATACCTTTCATATTTAGTTCACACAGTTTTCATTTAAGCAGGCTGATGGCTTAATTTAAAAATTAATGGTGTGGCCCAGCCGGTGTGACTCAGTGGTTGAGCGTCAACCCATGCACCAAGAAGTCACCGGTTCGATTCCTGTCAGGGCATATGCCCAGGTTATGGGCCTGATCCCTAGTGGGGGGCATGCAGGAGGCAGCAAATCGATGTTCTCTCTCATCGATGTTTCTATCTGTCTCTCACTCTCCCTTCCTCTCTTTCTAAAATCAATAAAGAAAAAAATAAAAATAAAAATTAATGGTGTAAGAGGAGGGTACAGTCTGGCCTGTGGAAGTGATGTGAGAGAGACATATACAATATAAACTTTACTCAGTGTCAGCATAAACAACATAATAATTGCTTTGATGAATTATTATGATATAATGTCAGAGATTATGTAATTTTCAAAGTCTTCCCTCTGCCCCACTCCCCCCCACCTTCATCTGCAATTTAAGTGAGTAAACTTACAGTAGGTCCAGGGGGACCCTGAGGTCCAGTTTCACCATTCTTTCCAGCAGGACCCTAGAAAAAAAACAAGTAGTTAGAGAAGTAGAGAGAAGTCATAGGGTTGCAAATAAATGCATGTATCATAGGGATGGAAAGAAGTTGATGAAAGCTACATACCTGAGGGCCAGGACCTCCAGGGCCTCCTCGTTCTCCATTTTTGCCAGGAGCACCCTAAAGAAATGGCCAATATTGACTAATTCTCAAAAAGAAATAATTCATCATATTGTTCCCTCAGAGTTTTGACCTGCCTCTTACACACACACACACACACACACACACACACACACACACACATGTTCACAACCAAAACTGCTTTCTATAATTAGGTTACCATACATGTTTCCATTACTTCCTAAGAACTCTACCAAAAACGATCTCCCTTCTCACATGGTATTTTGATTTTTGTATGTTCTTCTGTGCTTTGAAGCAGAGATCAAAGTTTGGCCATCTCTGCACTCCCATACAGAAAGTAAAAGTCCTTCTATGAAATAGTTATCAAGGCAAGAACTCACATCATTTCCTTTAGGACCAGGGAAACCCATGACACCAGGTTGACCCCGGGGACCAGATGGGCCTGGAGGACCTGGGCGACCACTTTCTCCTTGACTTCCCTAATGAGAAAAAATTACATTAATAGAGATTTGATAAAAATATGATCAAAATATACATATACATATCAAGGCTATAAATGTACATCAAGGAGAAGTCTAATCATGTATGTCATTATTCACTGGGCTTGTAAAATGAGAAGTTAAGCATGTACATACAGGAGGTCCTGGTTTTCCATCGCTGCCTGGTCCTCCTGGGCTTCCGGGCATACCCTAAATTGAAAAAAGTTATTCAGGTGCTTTAAAAATAATTTTAAAAACATACATCCACCTGTAAAATTTGAGATTTCTATTTACATATGTAGCCTCATAGTTGTACACACTGTTTTTTTCTGCCAGTAAAGTATTTTAGTCAAGTGTTGTATTGACTGTTCTTCTTTAACGCGTACTAGCTTAAGTTTTCTTAAAATAATTATTTGGTTTGTTGTGAGTCTATAAAAGGTGTAGCCTGATTTAAGATGTCTTTGAACCTTCTTTATTTGCATTTTTCCTTAGTAAATAGCAGTGTTTCTCTTTACCCTCATTCCGGGACCTCCAGGAGCACCATCTCGGCCAGGTTCTCCAGCAGCTCCTCTGGGCCCTGCAGGGCCTGGACCACCGCGCTCCCCAGGGGGACCCTACATGGTGAAATTAATCAACAAATACGTGAAAGAGCCTTTATTGACCTAGATATTGACAATATTTAGTTTACAACTAGAGAACGTCGTTTGGTCTCTCTTTTTTTTAAGGGCCTTCTTTTTTCTTTTTAATCCATGCCCGAGGACATGTATGTTTTTATTGATTTTTAGAGAGAGAGGAAGGGGGGAGAGAGAGAGAGAGAGAGAGAGAGAGAGAGAGAGAGAGAGAGAGACATTAATGTGAAAGAGAAAAAAACAATCGGTTGCCTCCTATATGTGCCCTGACTGGGGATCAAACCTGCAACCTCAAACCAACGAGCCACCCAGCCAGGGCTCTTTTGTTCTCTTATAGAAAGCTGGCATGTTGCTGATATGCTCAGTATAAAATCACTGTTAATTATGAGCTTGGATTGCCATATTGGAAATATTTTGAGGCAACTTTGATGAACATCACGTGCTTTAAAAAGCAATATTTAGTGAACTTAACAAGCATATAAAGTTAAATATATTTGATGGTATGAAATCATATTTGTATAGCACTTTCAAGTTTTCAAAGAACTTTTAGATATTTTAGTTTATCTTATTCTTGCAATAAGACTCAGATAAATGGTTCCCAATGGATAGGTTAAGTCAAGGGATTCTCATAGAGGTCAAGTGACTTGTTTTAGTTACAGAGGCAGGAAGATGACTAATCAGGGGCTGACATCATTGTTTTATACTGCAAGTTATTGTTTTTTGAAAAGTCTATTATGTTTTTTCAGATATTTAAATTTTAATAAATGGGAAACTATATAAAAGAATATACCTATTTGTAGTACTAGCACTTATGAAAATATAAAGTAGTTTTCTACCTTTTCTCCAGCAAGGCCAGGTGTTCCAGCAGCTCCTCGAAATCCAGGTGGACCCTGGAAATCGTGAAAGGCAAATACTTCAGTCCAAAGCCTTAATATTTTTTATAACTCTTGAGTGGCAATAGAGATATTCTCATGTTATGAAAAGCTTCAAAACAATATTTGGGATTAGATACTCAATTTAAGAACAACCATGGTTACCTCACCCGAAGGTGAAGTTCTGTGTGGGTGACAGTGATGCTGTTTTCCTTTTAGATGCCCATGGAAAACGTACCCTTTCTCCTGCAGTTCCTGGAAGTCCATTGGCACCAGGTTCTCCTGGTGAACCATCTTTGCCATCTTCACCCTTAGGTCCTGGACTACCTGGTGAACCAGCTTCACCCTAAGGAAGGATGCCAACAAAGGAATAGTGACTGAATTAGATTGCAAAATTTTTACCTGTTCACTTTCTAATTGTGTAGTATTTTTCTAAAAGATATCCAAATCTGTCCAGGTAGTACTTACGCGTTCACCGCGTGGTCCTGGTTCTCCTTTGTTACCATTCTTACCGGGTTCACCCTGAATGAAACAAAATCTCAGTATGAAAACAGGGAGAATGACTAATAAAATCATCACCAGTAACATTCAGTTATAAAATGAGAGTGAAAGCAACATAAATTAAACTGAACAAGAATAAGCAGCCTGCTATTTACGTTTTTGTTGTGAAAATAAAGCCACACTTTTCAGGCAACAGAGGAGACATAAGTAACTTACTGCAGCACCTCGCTGTCCAGGAGCACCGTTGGTACCAGGAGGTCCTGGAGGACCCCGGGCTCCTGACAGTCCAGGAGCTCCAGGAATGCCAGCGGGGCCCTAAAAACAACCCAAGAAGACTTGCATTAGCCAAATTTGAACTTTCTTTTCTGAATAGCTAACTTAAATCTCACAAATGTATTGTCATACAAAATACAAAGGAAGCCAATAATGTGTGTCAGGGTGAGATGAGGGTGAGGGGTGAGGGCATCTTACCATTTCACCTTTACCACCAGGACTACCATTACTCCCAGGAGGGCCCTAGTGGGGAAAAGAGAATATTAACAATAATGCAAATAGTATATATATACATTAGACTTTGTTTATATATTTGCAAAATAAATCTACTGGTGGATGTTGTGCTTTATAGAGATTAGGTGATTCCTCCAATTATAGCACAACATAAAATGTAGGCAAGATATTATCATTACCTCAATGAATTAGAGATAATATGCACTTATTCTATTGTATTAAATAAGCAAATAGAATAGGTTTTAGTCTGGTTTCTTCTCTGAATTTTCTGTTCGTGGTTAGTTTGGGGCATATCCTTTGAAGTATCAGAAAACTATCTTCAAATTCACTCTGTGTCATTTAAACTAAATTCGTAAATTCTAGAAGAGAGAAAACCTCAAAAACTACAATTTTCACTACTAATTAAATTAGCATTTGTCACAGTAAAGTTATTGTAGAGCACTAAACAAGAATTTTTTTCAAAAAAGAATTTCAATTAATAGCAACATTAAAATATACACTTTCATGAAATAAGTGTAGCAATATTCTCCATCTCAATGGCCACATCTGCTACTTACAGGAGGACCTTGAGCACCAGCATGTCCCTGAGGTCCAGGTTCTCCTCTTTGTCCAGGGGAGCCATTTGAACCAGGAGATCCAGCAGGTCCAACTTCACCCTATGGGATAAGCCCTAAGTAGTCAGTTTCCCTTGCCACTTCTAATCTCTCAGCCAGTTTACTTTTCAGTCCTATTTAAGCCCATCTCTGAAAAGCTGGAGTAGGATGACTATGCATAACTCTATCTAAAGGATGTCTATATATCTTTATCTATGAATCATTCATCATGAAGGCAGAGAAAAATGGTACTATGTTATCTCTGTGTCCCAGAAAGTGATTGGGGCCCTGGCTGGTTTGGCTCAGCGGTTAGAGCGTCGGCCTTCAGAAGGAAGAGTTGTGGGTTCGATCCATGGCCCTGGTCAGGGTTGTGCAGGAGGCAAACAGTCGATGTGTTCTCTCACCTTCCTCTCTCTCTCCCTCTCTCCCACTCTGTTTAAAAAAAAATTAGTGAAAAAATATCCTCAGGTGATGATGAAAAAAAAAAGTGACTGGGAAAAGAGAAATGGCATCAGAAGAGATATCAGGATAGCTGAATGCCAGCTGTAAGACACTTTAGGAATCCAGAAAGAGGGCAAATGGGCTTAAACACAAAGTGATAAAAGGAGACTGGGCTTCTGGTGGTAAACACACAATAAAGTATACAGATGTCGCATTATAAAGTTGGACATCTGAAATTTATATAATGTTCTTAACGAATATTACACCCAATAAATTTAATTTTAAAAAAGAATAGGGCTTTAAAGATCTGTACAGATAGAAGATATCTACTTGACTGGTAAAAAAATATATATTTTCAAGAACCAATCCAATGATTTTATTGTCTCCAAGATATATTTTATATTCTTCTATAGCAATACATGTTTACCTTAGCACCAGGGGAACCAGGGAATCCTGCAGTTCCAGGGGGACCGGGTGGGCCCTGAAAAAAATTAAATACCATTTCAAGAGCTCTGAATCAAGCAAACAAAAGCTAATGCTACTAGTAAATAATATGTGAGTACATACATAATAAAGAAGATAATTATGCATATAAATATGTATTTATCATTTATGGATGAATATTATGTGGAGAAACAATGTGGTAAAATAAAGAGAGTAAATCTGAAGTTATAAATTTGGATCTCCCTTTCTCCTGACTTCTTCCACAAATTCTGTGACTCTATGCAGGTAACCTAGCCCTGAGCTCTCATATATAAAACAGAGGTAACATTATTATCTATCTTAATTGTTGTATCCAATACTGACTATCAACTAACATAAAAATGCTAGCAATTGGCCCACTCTAATAAGGAATATCAGGATGTTTTTTTATGAGTTTAGCATTTCTAGATGAACTGTTTCTAGATTTTATTTAGCGGTTTAGTGTCAGTTTGAATCAGATTGTTATGCTGAGTTTTGGGTCTACAATCCATATCATTCCAATATTCCACAATTCATAATCTCTCATTACTTCTGAAGCAAATCAGGGTTGGTAAAAAGTTACTTACTGGTTGTCCATCGCTTCCTCGAGCACCATCATTACCTCGAGCCCCCTAAAAAAAGAAGTTTTTCTTAAATATCTTTTCAATTCTGAAAGACTGGTGACAAGTAATATTGTGATTAAAATTCTGACTCAATTGAATTCACTTTTCTTTACATGTATTAAAATCTGCTTACTGATTACATATATTTTAGAGTCAAATTGTTAAAAATCCATATATATAGCAATGATCTAATGTAGAAGGATTGGATTTTGTATTTTACCAACTGAATGTGAGTTAATGGCTCTGATAACATATGCAAAGTTAACACTTAAAAAATACCCTCAAGAAGGATAATAATCAAAAAACACTTGTTTCCCTATAATTATGGCTAACATTTTATGGAGGTGACTTTAAGTGCAATTTGGTAGAAAAGGAATTTTCCTGCAGATTGTCACAGCCTGAAATCCTGGCTAAGACAGTAGCCTGTCACTCTGGGCTGTGATAGTGCTGTATGTGTATAAAGTACTCACTGCAGCTCCTGGAAGTCCTGGCCGTCCTCTCTCACCAGGAGACCCTCTTGGACCCTACAGAATAAAATTGAAAGTATGGTTACATTTTAAACTTGACATGTGTAAAAGCAGTTGCTAAGGGAGCAAGGCAAGTTTGGGGTTAGATGGAGGTTAATAGTAAAACGGAAAATTATATAAGAAGTATAATTACCATGGGTCCAGGAGCTCCATTTTCACCAGGAAGACCATTTTCACCCTAGAAACATAAAATATATTGCAATTCTATATAACAGAAAGAAATGTTTTAGTTTCTTAAACATAGCATATTAAGAAACATATTATGGAATCCCCCCCCAAATGATATACATTATAACAATATCAAAATTTTGTAACATTTTTTTATTTACCAGAAACCTCTGTTTCTGTATTTTAAAAACGTGTGGAGTAAATAGAAGTAATTAATGAGTTACTCAGGAATGTTCATTCATTTCTAATCTAGACAGTTCAAGATATCAGCTTTCGTGGAAGCTTTAATAGAACATCTCTAGTCACTGCTATGCAGCTCTTAAAATGCAAAATTCAGGTAAATTTCAAAAGTTAAACCCCAAACTATAAATCTTAAATATAGCTATAACATTTAAATAAATTTACTTATGAAAATATGATTTTGTTGTGATTCACCTTTAATCCAGGAGCACCTGTTTCACCCTTTTCTCCATTTCGTCCATCAAAGCCCTATGAAATGCATAAAAATAGTAAAAATAATAAAAACTCTTAATAACACAGAATGCTTGAGAACTTTACATTGGATTTTTATTGCTAGTTCCACATAATATTTTCAACATTAACTTAAATAATTTAAAACTCCTTTAAATAGAATGAAGACATTTGACATTGATTTTATAGTAAAAAATCTGAACTAATTAGAAAGTATAATTCAGTCCAATTAAAAAGTTGTCTCAACTGTAGGGTAGCAAATATCAGTTTCATAGATTTTAGTTATATTAAGTTAATAGAGTTTGGCTCAGTTGGTTGAATCTACCTAGTATTTTGCATAGAATAAACTTGTTTAATTCCATCTGTAAGTCATATTGACTAAGTCAATAAATATGCATAACTATTATATTTTTTATGTTTTTTTCTGACAGTTGTCATAAGAAAACTAACTTATTTTTTCCCAAGTCTTTCATACACTTAAAATCAGCTTAATTACTTTGTATGAAACAACTAATTTATTGTTAGAATCAACCATTTTTAGCACATACTAAATTGTTCAATAATATTGGTTAGGTAAGTAAACATTGCCAAATGAGACAGATCATAGGCAATTTAGAAACTCAACTTACTCTGTGTCCTTTCATACCAGGGAATCCAGGCATGCCAGCTGGACCTTTCATACCCTAAAATTAATCAATAGAAAAGATTTTAATGAACCTTCAAAGAAAGTCACAATCCAGTAGTATTTTTGAGTTTAGTTCAATGTAATTATATAATAATTTTCAAGTGAAGATCACTGTGATTACTCCAATTAATTCAGTGGATGCTGAAGACTTACTGGAGGTCCAGGCAATCCTCGCTCTCCAGTTCGTCCGGGTCTTCCTGATTCCCCCTAGGTAGAGAAATAAACAATGCATAGGTGTTTGTATAAATGAAAAATACGTTGACTTCGGTCAAGATGGTGGCATAGGTAAATGAAAAATACATTGTAGCCAATTAACAAACTGATTAATTTGCATTTTTCTCACCAAGAACTCATGAAAGTGGTTGGGCTAACCATATAACTGTGAGATTCGCTTTTTTTTTTTACAATATTACATATGTCTTTAATAGAAGAAATGAGGAGGGCTTTTCCCACCTTATGAATAATGCAAGTATCTCTCATCACTGAAATATTATGATCATCTCTCAATCTATTGACAAGAACTTGTAATTG
Organism: Tadarida brasiliensis; assembly: GCA_030848825.1. Classification (NCBI taxonomy): domain Eukaryota; kingdom Metazoa; phylum Chordata; class Mammalia; order Chiroptera; family Molossidae; genus Tadarida; species Tadarida brasiliensis. The sequence continues at coordinate 67,672,764 of CM061265.1, read as the reverse complement.
GAAATTAAATGGGAAAGAAAGAGTAGCATAATATTAAAGGTGTTTATAAGTTTTTAAATTTATAAAGTACTGATATCAATTTCTTCATTGCAAGAGTCAAAGAGAAGAAACTTTCATCTCCTCCTATTAAGTGACACAGTCACTGGATACATCTTTTTGACAGAATCAAGAAACATATTTGTTGGTTCTGCTAGTTTGGAATTTAACAAATGGTATATTTAGTTATGTCAATACTATATAGATATTCAAAGTTAATGTGAGTTAAATGTCATTAAGAAATTAACAATTTAAGAAGAGTAAGATTTTTCTCTCTGAAATTGCAGTGTATGACATATGCTATTTAGAATATTCCAAGTTGAATTTTGCTGCATTCCCATTCAACCTTTAAAAACTTACATCTTTTCCGGCAGGACCAGCTGGACCCATAGCACCAGGAGGTCCTGGAGGGCCCTAAAAATAAGGAAATAAAGAAAAAATAAATCTATAGATCTTTCTGTTATAGTCAATTTGCTATTATATATTATATGCATTACTGGAAGAAGCCTCCTTTCAGAAAATATTGTCAATATTTCTCATCAAGAAAATGATACATTGAGTTAATATTATACCTATATTATATCTATTTCTTACTGCTTGTTAAACTTATTTTTAATGAAAATTACAAACAATGTGTATCTATGTTTTATACCACATATGTGTACTGATACATTTTGAAGCACTTCTACATTTTTGAGATATTAAATTTTTAAATATATAGATATTTCCAAATACTTTGAAATATTAAAATAACTTCACCTTACTTGCTTATTTACACAGCATGTTTTCCTAGAGAACTCTATTAGATTATGTTTATTTCTACTAAATCAAGTTTTACAAATTATATATCAGAAAAGTAGACACAAAGGTGAACTGAGTGGCTATAGGAAAATTAAATCTATATTTAAGAGATAGATGATTTGTATCCACACTAGTAAGTGGATATTTTAATGGCTATTGTAATGGCTAATTTAGCCATAGAATTCCTAGAATAAATAGTAAGTGTCTCTAAGATATTTAAACCATTAAAAGAGTCCAAAAGATCTGTGAAACCCATTCAACTATCATAAAAATACCATTTATTATTATAAATTGAAAGCATACACTTAAGCTATACTTTGTAGGAACCTATGGGTGTGTTTTAGAAAATGAAGGTGGTTTCTATATAAAATTTTTAGTTTATTAAATATAGATATAATTGTTACTTACTGAAGGACCAGCTTGTCCAGGTTCACCAGGGGGACCTTGGTATCCTGGAGAACCCTAGTGGGTAGAATAATATGTAAATATTTTCAAAGTAGCTTAATCTTCATATGATTAATTTACATTTTGAAGACAGTATGAAATCAGGATTTTTAAGTGTAGTCAGCAAATTTTGTTCCAGTTAATAAAGATTGAAGCCAAAATGTTTCAGATTAGAACAAAGTTAATTTATTCCATTTCATCCACTTCATTCCATTGAAACTGAATTGTTTCAAACTTGAAGTCATAGTACATGCAAATTAAACATGTGGTTTAATTTGACCAAAGTTTTCATTGTTAATAGTTGTTTGTGGAAAGGAATTAAATATGAAATTCCAACATGTTTGCAAGAATGATAGTTTCCTGGTTGTGACTTCTCTACTTAATAGGAACTATGCATGCTGGAATGGCTACATTGCAGCAGGATCTATAGTATCTTGATTTATAGAATATGCATGAAGAAGAAAGCTCCACTAATGGCTATACTTACAGGGGAGCCAGGATGACCAGATGCACCAGGGGGACCAGGAGGGCCTGGGGGACCCTGGAATGTAAATTTAAAGAATAAATACAAAATAAATGCATCTGAAATACACTTTATTCAAGCATCAAAGAGATGACATTGTATAGGAATGATACTGATATCTTTAAATATGTGAACAACCTACCCTATTATGTAATAAATATTCATGGATATGATTAATTTTAATATATTTACAAGGAAGATATTACAAAAATGTCACTCTAAATGAAATCCCCACTGAATCAGCAAAAATTATTGGTATTATAAAATGTTGGCCTGAAACTCCCCAAAAGGGGATTCAAAATCTATTAAAATGCATGCAAAATGCTATGAAAATCCCTTCCAATATTAGGATACTGGTACAGGTAAAGAAACATTTTATTATTATTATTATTTTGCCTGGAAGCCCAACTCATTGTAGAAAAATAGTTATCTGCATGCTATACAACCTAGTTTCTAAAAGTAATGGTGTAAATCAACCCAAAAGTTCCTAACTATATCACTGAGTTATGTAGACATGAAGATTTAGAAGTGCATATATGAATCGTCAATATTTGGGACCATGATGAACTACAATTATAATTGACTTATTTTTCAAAATTATAGATTAAACTAGAAAAGCTTCAGTGTTGTAATCTGCTATTTTTAAAGACCGTTAACACATTTATAAAACTATAGTTTGTAATTAAATTTTCTTTTAACTAATTTTCTGGAATATTAATAAGTAGTGGCTTTCTAGTTTCTTTTTTAAGTAAAAACTGTATATCTGATTTAAAAATAAGATTCATGATATGAGTATAGCTGAGTAAGAGCAGATGTTAACATAGTTAATATAATTCTCCTGGCTTTGAAAGATAGACACACACACACACACACACACACACACACACACCAGCCCCTATAACTTTAGAGATTTGTAAAATTCTCTTTTTGTAATTTATGTGAATTGTAACAGTCTCTTTAACTGCTCATTTGGATGTATTAGTTAAAATTGTGTCCTTTCTAGTTTTAGAAGTCACAAATACGGAGTCCAATGATCTTGTTAACAGTCTTCCATAATCTCTGAGAATCCAGTGTTACGTTTCACTTACAATTATGTACCTTTCACTTGCAGTGAAATAATCACCTTACCTAGTGTTGTTCCTCCTGAGAGGTTGTCTGCAACAGGGTCATTTACATGGGACACCATGCATCACGTGCCTATGCCCCAGGTTTCAATTCTTTTTGCTATTTTCCTCTATCAAAACTCTAGGTCATTTACATTGAAAGAAACACTTTGGGTACAATGTGAATAGGTATCATTATGGTAAATGAACTTAAAGGCTTGATGAATTCTGGAAATAATTGTATTTAATTCTAGGATTTGAGTCAAGACTGTGATATTGGACATTCATCACTCAAAATATCATCTAAAAATGGCATCTAATTAATAAAAAGACAATAAAAGAAGATTCTGAAAAACTTAGGTGAGAAAGAGAAAAAGTGGAAGTAAAAAATAACATTTGGTTAAAATTAAGAATATGTGAGTGTGAGACCTATGCATGAAGGCAGTTGGGCCCCAGTGTAGGTGGTTATATAAGAAATGAATGGCCCAACAGGCATCAAATAAGAGGCAGTGAGGAAAAAATTAGGATCACGATAATCCTACCATTTTCTTCCCCATCCTTAATAGAGAAAAGGCTACTTTATATAATTATGTTATAATATGATATCACTAAAAGAACAGCCATTCAAGGTTTAACAACGTGGAAGACCAATGCTCTAAAATGCTGAGAAACACTTGTACGTACAGCTGGCCCAGGAAAGCCTCCAAGTCCTCCTCCTCCTACTCCAGACTTGACATCGTAGGACTCAAACTGGGGAGAATAGTTCTGTAGCATAAAAAATGGACAGTTATAATCATTTTGACATATAGACCATAGTTCTTTTCCAAAGTGCTGAGAAGTGCATGCAACATCTACTATTCACTGAGAGAAACTTTCTGCATGCCAACGGATATGGTATATTTTGTTTAATTATCTTGCTTATCCTGTCTCTCTCTAGCTTTAGATACTCTACAGAAATAGTTGCTTTGTAACCCTTCAACCAACTGCTTGTTGTGTCAATCCCAAATAATTTGTTCCTGTACGCTTTTACCCAAAATATTTCTAAGTGATGTTCACAGCATTAGAAACATAGGATCAAGAGCTTTCAGAGCATGTATAATCTGACCTTCTCATTTTGAGCAGAAAAATGGAGAAGTCAAATATTTCCTAACATTTAATGATACAAGTAAAATATATATCCCCTGGCTTTTAGTTAATATGCTAAACAGATTCACCCTAAAACAAATATTTGCATAGAAAATAAGCTCAAGAATAAGAAAAAGGCTTGTGTGTTTATTGAATTTCTTTGGAGATTATTTTATTTTGAATTGTAGGTTTAGCAATGGGTTCTGGTTGGTACCAGGATAAGAATAAGTTAGGTAATATTCTTTGCTTCTTGTTGAATTGATAGTTGAAAATAATTCTTTTAAACTCATAGTGATTTGTGTATGTGTTTTTAAATTTCTCCTTACTCCAACACAGCAGAAGTTTTACTTTGTTCATTTGTTTGGTTATTAGTTTTACATGCAGAGTTAGTTGGTTGTCATACTTTTCAAGAGGAGCAGGTTGTGCTGTGAAGGCTTGGCAAGAGTGGTTGCATAGACTTGAATAATCCTGTTGACTTGAAGTCAGTAAGGAAAGTTCACAGCTCAACTGCTTTTAGTTCAAACTTTCAGAAGCTTTACCATTGGGGTTATAAGGGAAATAGGCACAGCTGCAGTAATTCCTAAATTCTCTAGGTTAATTCTTTTAGGGGTTGATGGTTCATTTCTCAAACGTAGTGCATATGTTATATGCCTGCCGAGAATTTGGGAAAGTTTGCAAAGATATAGTAGCAATAGCATTAGCATTATGAGGAAGAGTAAATATTTATAAAACATTTAGAATAGTGCCCAGCACTTATAAGCACTAAATAAGAATTTATTAAATATATAAAATCAGAGAATAGATATAAAACCCCCACAAAAGTGAGATATAATATAAGCTAAAGAAAAGGAAATGAGTAGGTAGTTTTAACAAGGGGAATCTTTTGTAAAGGAATGTATTACCTGACCACCAGTAGGGCATGATTCACAGATTCCAGGGGCACCTGGAGAACCAGGGGTGCCTGGCTGTCCTGGAATACCAGGATCACCATTTCTCCCAGGAATACCAGGAGGGCCCTAAAAAAAATCATAGATAAAAATTAATAAAACAGTGAAAAGTCCTATTGACTCAGAATCATTATCAAATTGTAGCTTTTCTGCTTTATAATATGAGGAATCAATATAAGTAATACATTTTCTTGGGAATATACGCCTTTTAAACTAAATCATATGAATAATTTCAATGTCATTTATTCCTTTTTATATTGATCTTTATTTTAATTTTGAAACTGATAACGCAGATGAAGACATTATATGAAGTTTGGGAAGCTTGAATGTTTACATGCACAATCATGGATTCTTAGTTTGAGTTATTTTGTGTCATTATTTAAATATGTGCCACCAAAGCAAATGTATAAATGATGAAAGTTCAAATATAAAAAGGCTACTAGGAAAAAAAATAAAACAAACTAGTCAAGTAACTAATTGTATTCCATTGAAGAATGTTTACTTACTGGATCTCCCTTGGGGCCTTGAACTACACGACCATTAGTAGGGCGGGTAGGCTAATAAATGGAAAAGATACAGATTAAAGACATAGGAACAACTTTCCCATGCATACTTATTTCTTATCACAAATAACATCCAATCTCTAGTTTTAAGCCAGAATGTTCACCTTTTACTTGTAATTCTAACAGGATTGCTTGACAGACATTACTTTCACTCCCTTTCAGATTCCTATAATATAGAAACTAGGCATGTGTTTAAATATAAATCTGGAAGATGTACAGATTTTCTTAGCACTCACAGTTGTTGGAGGCTGTGGGCAAACTGCACAACATTCTCCAAATGGGATCTCTGGGTTGGGACAGTCTAATTCTTGGTCATCACATATTATGTCATCACAGAGAACAGATCCTGAGTCACAGACGCATATTTGGCATGGTTCTGGCTTCCAGACATCTCTATCCGCATAGGACTGACCGAGGTGGGAGCAGCCTCCATCAATCACTGGAAAATAAGTTAAGATGGTTTGATATTTTCTTATGTTTTGCTGAATGTGATTTTCATTCTACAGTCATGACTGTTTCCAATAGCCAAAGTAGAGCTAGTTTGAAATAAATAATTTATTCCATTCATTAACTGTATCTTCATATGAGCATGCTTATGCAAAAAAATCCACAAATTAATTTACCAAGAATATCATATCCTTCCTACATAATTTCCTAAGTAGTAAGAGATTGCTTGAAATACCAAATCTATTTATTAACATCCCATTGACACAGCATAGTACATTTTTCTTAAGGCCAGGAAGTATTTTAATGTCATTTATAAGTAAGAATTTAACACCAATGGAAATCACACAAACACTTAAACATTAATTTATTAATTGTTCAATTGAAAACAAATATTTTGACACAATTGCTATTCTTTGCTTTAACAGTAGATGGGAGCATTAAACTATAAAGATAATTTTGTCACTACCTCTGAAGACTTTCTGGATTTTATTAACCTAGTTGAGAAGTTCAGGGGAAAACTCAGCTGCTCTTGGCAACATAACATTCTTCCAAAATCCTGGGGAAGCTTTCACAAAGCTTGTTGCATATACTGAACATCACTGCCAGCCCTGCTGGGCTTTAGTAGGTTAACATGATATGACATAATATATTAGATACCCCACATGGATGTAAAGAGGTTTCCAAATTACAAAAAAACAAAACAAAACAAAACAAACCACCCAGGTGTTTTTTAAAAACAAATATTGGTAAGAAATAAGTAAAAATAATAGAAAAAAAATATGTCATGACCATGACCATGTGTATTTGAAGCTTAAAATGGTCAAAAATTTGCTTCAACCAAAATTTTAGACTGTTTCAGCAGCTATTACCAATGAATCAGTTTAGGGCTTGCCAAAATAAAACCTGGTCTCAATTCTTAAAGCATTAGCTGTGGTTGTGGTTAAACACAACTTTAGTTCTTGAGGATTACAATGATAGCTTGCCAGTATTGAGTAAATAAGAAGTTTCTAAATCTCTGCAAAATTTTTTGCAAACAACGAATGATGTACTTACTGTTCAGTATTTGCATTTTTGTAAAAGTGAAATTTTATTTTATTTTCTCAGAGCCAAGATCTTAAAATGTCTGCTGCAAAGAGGCCCACTTGGAGGAGGTAAGTAGTTAACAACCACACTTTGCTGCCTTGTCCCAAAAGATCTTTGAATGGGTCCTGAGATTTTTACATCTGGATACTGCATGCAGACATGAAGATCACCTTTGTAAATTCTTATTTTTACATCTCCTCCATGTCTGAAGTAATAATGATTTAGGTTTATGCTCAATACTTTGGGTTTACAGATTTAGCTGGTTTAGTAAAAATTCACAGAAAAGGAGAATTTCAGGACCTATAAACTCTACAGCCTCCTTTAGTTGCCTCCATTCCTGTTTCCATTTATGTGTGCAGATGCAAACTTCATGATCTTGTGCAGCACCTCTGATCCATTCAAGACGTTTAAAAAAATCATTCTTACTTGGTGTTATAATTACCCAATGTGGTCTACAGCTAATAAAAGAAAACATGATTGTTTTATTGCAATTTTAAGTAAGCAAGTTATTCTAGTTCTTCCTTCATGTTAGAAACAGATAAGAGAATATTGGGAAGAAATATTGTCTAAGTTTTTAAGGAACTATGCCTTTATACTTAGTGAGCATAAAAACTAAATGCCAAATGGATACCTAATGCAAATGAAAGTAGGCCGATTTAAATGATGTTAAGAAAGATATGCTTAAGAGGGGTACAAGCACTTTTTATATTATTATGAACAGCAATATATGAGAGGGTCTAGGCGTTAAACTCATTGTTATCTAAACATAACTGACATCTTCAGTTTAAGAACTAAGTTTACTGTTTTTCCAGGCAAGATTTGAAAGTTTTAATGAGATGGAAGCCTGTTTAATAAAATTGCGTGAAAAACTTTCTTCAATCTCTGCATTGGCTTCCTTGTCTTAAAAACTTTCTCTAGATTAACTTTATGAAATGTTCCAACAGATTAGTTTCAGGTTAAGTTTCCCCCATTAATAATGTGGATTTCAGGCTTCCCAGCTCCCTTGAGAATACCACTAGAGTACAGAATGTTGACTGTAGGTAATAATACTGTGTTGTATACTTGAAACTTGCCAAGAGACTAGATCTTAAGTGTTTTTACCATACACACACACAAAGGTAACGATGTGTGGTGGTGGATGCATTATTTAACTTGATTGTGGTAATCATTTCACAATGTATATGCATATCAAATCATCACATTGTACACTTTAAATATATACAATTTTATGTCAATGATACTTCAGTAAAGCTGGGGGGAAATACTACTGGTTTATACTAATGATTTTTTCAGCTCTTTGTCTCTGGAACAGGAATATCTTTTTATGTTTAACCCTGGACCTGTTATAAAAATTAGTTATTGAATACTAATAATGACATGTTAAAGACAAATGAGGATAACAGTTTAAGCTAAGGTCAAGTGTCTCATATTTTAAATATCTTCTCTTCCTATGTTCATCAAGTGCCTTAAAATTAACATAAATTTAAACCCAATGTTACATAAACCAAAATTGTTATTTTGCCTCCTGTCCCCAAATTGTATTAGAAACCATGTGCATCATGCTTGTTAAAACACAGAAGTAGAAGTCTCAACATAAAGGTTGAATTATTTTAGGGTAACTCTTTTTTTTTAAGTGATGTTGGTCTAAGGAATAAAAGAAAGTTGGAATGCTTGAAAAATAAGAATTAATGCAGTTTTATGTATTGCCATAACTTATTTCACAGACATGTGAAAGAAATTTGGCTCTCCTGAAAAGTCAGTTCCTGTAGAAACTTGTGGCTAAAAGTCAGACTTTTTTCTGTTGCGTTACCTCAGTCACTTTGTTGAAAGAATGATGACTTTTATGCAGTTTCCTCTAATTTCTTGTTCTGTGCATGACAAAATATGGTTGGCAATATGTTCTCCTGGAAGCTAAAACTCTTACACAGATGTCTCATGGCCCTCAGTTTTAGCACAATAGCAGTTATACATGGGAAAATCATGGCAGAGTCAAAGGAAAACAAAAAAGTTTGTTTTCTAGGGGAATAAAATGCTCCAGTTAGCCACTTGCAGCATTTAGAAATGGAATAGAAAATGAGATTCATAAATAATAATCATCTCATATTATTCCCTTCTTTTCTTAGACATCTAAATTTAGAACTATTTAGATTAAAAAAATAAGATAAATCCTTTTGCAAAAATGTTAAGTAAAAAGCAAATAATCTAAATTTTACTACTGGACAATTAATAGATTTTCCAATTACTTCCCTTATTGTAATTGCTTGGACTAAGTCTCCTGTTTCAATTTTTAATTAATTTTAAACTCCACCTCTCAGGTCACTTGATATTTCTGGTCCCTTTACAAAGTACTGTCCTGAAATAAATTTGTTTATGGTCACAGAAGCAACTCACTAGACTAAATCATCTCCTTACTGGGATCTAAATTACAAAACAGAATGAAGCTAGTGTATGACATAATCTACTCTTAGCTTCTTTTATTTCCTAGCTCCCTGTTTTGGAACTTTAGAGAACAATAAAACCAAGTAACAATTTAATATTTTTAGATATGCTTAAAGCTTTCCTTTTAGTTTTCATTCTTCAAATGCTAATTTATGCAGATTTTATTGTTGTGACTAAAAAATAATGTAAATTGTGTTTGTCTTAATTCCATTTTTGTAGTAAAAATAATATTCCTTAAAGCATCCAAATTGTTAATTCAGGTTGAGTAACAAGTTTAATATTTTTCTCTTCTCTTTTTACTGATAGATATATGTAAGTTATGGTAACATTATATTCCTGTTACTTTAGAAAGTTGAGTATTTTGTAAGTGTATATATAGAGTTCATATAGTTTCCAACTGAAATATATTTGGCTTTTAAATGACACTAATATTTGGAGAACATATTTTTGTTAAATATGTGTATGCTGCTTATATATTTATTGAAATATCTTTAAATATGTTAGTTACCAAAAAATAAAAACGACTTTGAAAGGAAGCTATGTGGACCCATATAGATGGATAATTTCCATTTTAAAATGCTGTTTGCAAGGTAAATTCTGCTTATCCTTGTCCCCACCAAAATAACTAAAAATCTATGAATTATCATTTCTAGATGCTTCCTTATTTTATTTTTTTATAAATATATGATTTTTATGTCTCCAATTAGAAATTTCCTTTAAGATGATTAATATGTTGTCCTGCAAAAAATAAAAATAATTAGAGAATTAGAATCAAAAGTATCATATATTTAACAATCAGCAATTGTATTGTAATATAATCAGACTAGTGATAAATTATACAAATTCTTGAGAAAATATATACCACTCATTTTATTATAACTGGCAAACATCTTCAAATGTTATATTTAATATCCAAAATTTTATATCTTATCTTTCTTATCACTAAGTCACTAAGCACTTTAATTTCTTCTGTACTCTAATTTTATTTTCCAGTGTTAGTAAAACATATTAGACAGAGCGTATACAGTATCTCCTATGTTGTAGCCACTGTTCTGAGTGTTTTGCATATTTACTTTACTGATTCTTCCCAAAGGCCCTATGATATAAGTGCTATCATAATCCTCATTTTACAGATGAGGAATCTGAGACACAGAGATATTAAGTAATTTTTCTACGGTAAAGGGTAAAGTTAAGATTTGAACCTAGGAAAGATATCTGTAAATTTGATACTCTCAACTTCTGTGCTCCATTTCCTTTCTGAAGTTTCAAGGGCAGGATAGGACTAAAGGTGCCAACTTCAAAGCCCTACCCCTTTGTGGTTTCTAGACCCTGCAAGCTTAAAATCAGAGTCTAAAAGAGCAGATTTTTTTTAAAGGGATACCAGTTTTCTGCAGAATATCTTTCCTATCTAGTCTCCAACCAGGAAGTTAACATTTAGAGTTTAATTCTGTTGTTTATTTTCTCCTGACCTTATGAAAAAAAAGTTATATTCCAAGGCCACCCTAATGACATCCAGACCACCAATAAGATTCACATGTGACTGGAAAACCTAGCATACATTTTAATATATACAGAAAAGTAGGGTTCCAACAACAACAGCAAACAGATAAGGCTTCTATACTCAATGTCAAAAGCATGATTAGAATGTCACACTAAAACAATGATTTTCAGAAAACATAGTTACTAAATAAATCATATTAACAAACTTCTAACATCATTAGATGCATCCCTTCTAAGTTTAGAAATTATGAACATACTATGTAGCTCCAAAGAGTATTTCTCTGATTTTAATTAACTTGAGAAATACGGTCTCTGACATCCTCCACACCAAATACTATAGAAAACAACATTTCAGAAAAGTAAATGCCATTTTACTGAAGCAGTAATTTCTCAATGTGAGTTTTAAAAGCAACTTGAATTGTTAATAGTTTCTGGATCCTTGATCTTTGATTTTTACATCTTTTGAGCATTTTTATTTTTGTCCTCTTGTTTGAACTTTTCCTTTTGTTCATTAAGATTACATTTTAAATGGCAGTTCTTGACCTCAGTTATGGAAAATACAAGGGATTTGTTAGTTAATCTGAAAGGAATCCACTTCTGCTGTGTTTTCATTAGACTCAGACAGACATTCTAGTGGTTAATGTAACTCCCCAAACTGCAGTTAACAAATGATTTGTGTAAGAATATCTATCTCATTTTTTCCGTTGTCATCTTGACATGAAACAGGCAAAGTTTCCCCTTTGAAAACTCTGGATTTTTTTTTTTATTTTTTTTTTCACCATACGACTCTCCCCTCCCCCTTTGTGAGTGTGGAAAACAGTGGGACTGAGCTTTTTTTCCAGGAAAAACTGTTTTACAAGAAACAGTCCACTGAGACGTTTCCAGAAAGTTATTGTAGACCTGAAAACTACAAATGTTCTTCATGTCTAGAAAAGGCAATAACATCTTTCATGTTTAAAACTTTAACTCTGAAGCAATCCACTCTAATCACTTCAAGACGGTGATATCATTTGATGTTACAAAATGAAAGAGCTTGGCCACAAAACTTTGGAACATTGCACCAAAGAAATCATCCACAATGAAAAACATGGGCCTTCGGTAGATGGCACTCTTTTCTCTGAATGACAATTCAAGGTCTGGCATGCAACTCTGTAGGTGTGGAATAGGGACTTTTCTGAGGAGCTATCTAAAATCTCAACTCTTCTCCTGGAAAACTTGCAGCCAGTGGTTCTAGATTTTTAAAAATAAACCTGTAGACAAGAAATCAATCCAGGAATCTTCACTAGTTAAAAGGCACATAACTGTACTCTTTCCTTCTTTCCCAGAATTATTCCAATGGATTTGCTGGCTCCTAAAATACTGGGATATTTAATTATAGAATTTAATCAGAATATCTATTTATCCATAGGCCTTTAGATCATCTGATGTTGAATACTCTGGAGGTGGTAAGGAAATGTGAGTTATCATAAATGAAAAACATTTTGTATTAGTACTTTATTTACTTGGAATTTACATTACAGGACTGAAGATAATTTCTGATTAAATCATAAGTGAGCCTCTTGTTTAAAAAATAGATTTACTAATTCGAAGTGGAGTGCTTAACAAAAATATCTACTTTTTTTTTTTTACCTTTAGAAATACATTAGCTCATATATTTTCTAGAATAATATATAATTTTTTAGTATCTCTCTTCAATGACAAACAGTTACAAAAATAAGAAAATTTAGCTCTGGCCAGAGTGGGTCAGTTGGTTGGACATGGTCCCATGCACTGACAGGTTGCCAGTTCGATTCCTGGTCAGGGCATATGCCTGGGTTTCTGGCTGGATCCCCAACGAGGTGTGTGCAGGAGGCAGCCGATCCATGTTCTACTCTCACATCAATGTTTCTCTCTCTCACCCTGTCTCTTCCTCTCTCTCTAAAAATCAATAAAAATATTTTTAAAAGAAAATTCATATACTCTGAATTTACAATGTATATTTTATTTCTTCTAATTATCTAGAATTTAACAGAATTTTAGTTTTAGTCTCAATTCTGTCATTTCCTAGTTGTGTAATCTCAATTAAAGCAATGAATCCATGTTAGACATCTGACACTAAAACATGTGAGCCATTATTCATTCTCTCTTCTTAAAAGTATAATTGTTTCTAGTTATTTTTATGCTAAATTTTTTCCATTAGTTAGGTGTGTTTCATTATAGGGGCAACACAAATCAGAAAACTTGAATTCTGTTTGAGCTGTTACAAATTCTCTTTTTTAGCATAACAGGACAGATTCTCATAACCCGTAATAAGGAACTGACCCTCTGAGTCCATTTACAGTTTTGTAATTCTAAAACAATTAAAGGCCCACAGTTTATTGTCACAGTGAAATGATCAGAATAGCAAAGTATAATCTCAAAAGTTAGAACACTTTTAATTAAAATATAGTTTATCTCTCTGCCTCAATAAAGCAATATTATTTAGTAATATCTTCTCATTTATCTATCTAATGAGCGGTGCTAAAATACTTATGTCAAATAAAGATTATATCAGAAACATGAAAAATATTCAAAAAAAGTTGTTATATATTATATGTGGAATAGTTACATGCGGAATTTTGAAAATGGCCATAATATCAAGCTCATTTCCAAGTAGTCTTTAAATATTATTATAATTGTGTGTGACTATATGTATTTGGCAATATATTATCAGTAATATATTATTTTCTTAGGAAAGTAGTATTTAATATTTAAAATTCATACATGTAATATTTTAAAATCTCATTATAAAATACAGAATCCAGCTGTGTGTAACCTTTCTGTTGGCATTGGTTATGTAACCCTGCCTGTCAGCCACTAGGTGGTGAGTCTTTGTGCTTAAAATTTGGCATGTTTATAAACTACAGGAAATATAAACCAGACCACATTTCTCCATTGGTGGAATAAAATACACGAATTAAATAGAACTTTCACAAATTTATAAAAAGATCACAATTCTTTGTGAGGACATGTTTTCTGTTCCAGGAAATGTGTGTGAGAAGACTAGAAGTTAGTGTTCATTAGAGTTGTGCTGTTTCTCTTGGGAATTCTCAGGGCATACGTAAGAAACCCATACCACAGAACTATACGTGACTGTTCTCAATGTACTGTATACTCAGCCACCTCCTATAACCTCCCCAAAGCTCATCCACCAGCAGTATTTTCTTGTAAAACCTATAGGGAACATAAGATGTCTTGTCTTTAAAAATTCTTAAATTTTTTTCATGGTAAATATAAACAATAAGCTGAACAAAATTCCTTTCAACTTTTTTTGAACTTAAAAGCACACAAATGTGTCAGCAAAATTCCATAGCTGTTTATTATTTTCTGCAGCTAAAGAGAAAGGGAAAAATTTTTTTAAAGTATGTGATGTAAAGACAATGTAGGTATCAAACATTTTTCCTCCCTAAAGTTGGATTTAGAATAAAAATAGCCAAAGTGCTCATAAAAAATTATAACCACTAGGCAATTACAAATATTTTGTCAGTCTTTGAACTAAACACCAAAGGTTTGTAGTCTTTCCAACAAGTAAAAACTCTGTGATTTTTTCTTTTTTTTTTTTTCAGAAATCAGAAGAATTTAAGAGCTTGAAAAAAGTGAAAGTCTTTATTGAGGTGAGGGTTTGGTAATAGTCACTTGGTATTCTAGCCAAGGACTGGGAGTTTTAGCATCTTCTGGGAGGGACAGAATGGAGAGGAAAAGGGAAGAGAAATAAGAAAGGATGGAGAATTGAAGATTCTAGGAAAGAAAGAAGGAGGAGGGAAGAAAAGAGGTGGAGGCATAAGGAGGACACGTGAGGATGAGGGAGGGGGTGACAGAGGAAAGAAAGAGAGGAGAGGAGAGATGGGCTTGCTTAGGAAGGGGGTGGGGTGATGAGTGAAAGAATGAAAAGGGGGAGGAAGTGCAAAGGATCCCAAAGGGGTGGACAGATAAGAAGGAGGGGAAAGGAAGGGAGAAGAGGAATAAGAGGGGCGGGGAATGAAGGGAATAAGGAATATGGGTGTTTCTTTTCTTCTGTAGCCATAGACTGAATATAACTAAAGAAATGTCATTGGGTATTTCTCCCCTACTTACATATATGACTTGTGAGGATATCAAAGATATTTGGTACTAAAAACAAAGAAAACCATTTTCAAACACCACGTTTGCAAAAGCTATAGGTTTAAATGTGAACATTTTTAATTATGTGCAAATAGAAATTGATGTGTAATGATTTCTTCTAGCACCTTCAAATTTAATGTTTAAATATTTATTTTTATTTAAGTTTGTATTCCAATATGTCCAGTGTTTTCATGACTAAGAGAAACATATGAATTAAAACAAATATTTTCACATAATAAAATAATGAAACAAATGTGGTTTGGGGGAAATTAGAACATGAAAATCATTGTTTGCCCTTATTAGAAAATACAACAAATCAACCTTTTTGAAGTCAAACAGTACCAGTGACTTTACCTTGTTTGCAAAAAAGTCAAATATTTCTGTTGAAGATGTTTTAAATATTCTCTTTATTAATGTAAATGTAGGTAAAATGTAGAACATATGTAAAACACTACATCCTTAACAACAAACTATTAGAAAATATGTTTTAGTTAACCATGTAAGTGCTTGAAACAGAAAAAAGATAGGAACCATGAAACATTTTGAGCAGTTTGAACCAGTTTAAAGGATTTAGGATATTATCTTGTTGCCATTTTATATAAAACTATTCAGAAATTCTAATAGTGTGCAGTATTTTTCTTTAGACTATTCTTAATGCATGCTATTTTTTAAATGCGTTTTCTTATTACGAAAACAATGCTCAATATTTTATCCTTACAAAGAATCCAACATACAAAGGAAAGCGTAAACGTATTGCTAGAGCCCAATAACTTCCAGACTGCCCAGGGAAGCATTCCAAGATGTTAACAATCCAGGAGTGGAACTTTTAAAAGCCATTTTAAGAGTTTCCAGTGCCGTTAACATGAAAACAAGTAAGTACAAAAACATCTTTATCTTAAACAACCAAAAAACTTTTAAATACAAAAATGACAATATTATTTCTAAGCAAATGTAATAACAAAGCACCATCATAGTCAGTTCTACACTTCACAACTGGAAGCTTACAGAGGGAATTGTCTTTTAGGAGACTGATTCCCCCTTGATATCTTTTTTGCAAGCAGAAGTAAGACAAAAAACCCATAAAGTTTTTTGAAATCAGTACCTACTCACCTTCCGGGAGCTGTTGTGCCAAAATAACAGTGGGATGAAGCAGAGTAAGAAGTAACCAGGTCCCCTTTTGCACAAAGCTCATCATGTCTAAATATCAGACATGAGACTCTTTGTGCAAAAAGGAGAAAAGAAAAGCAGTTCAAAGTAGCACCATCAGTTGTTCCCTGCCCTTCAGCACCGGGCCCGTCATAAAAGTCAGCCACTGAGATTCCTTTGCTTTGGCCTTAAATAGGAAAAAGTTTGGCTTCCCTCACTTTCCAGCCCCTTTCTGAAATATGAGAGCAGCACCCATCCCCTTAGCAGTAAAAGAAATGATTAATATGTCTTTTTCTCTTATAGAAGACACAACCCACAAAGTAAGAAAAATAGCACATCTGGAGCTTGTATGCATCTGTTTACATATCAGTTTGTTACATATTTTAGTCACATATATGTTTGTGTAG
The DNA here is from genome assembly GCA_030848825.1 of Tadarida brasiliensis. Classification (NCBI taxonomy): domain Eukaryota; kingdom Metazoa; phylum Chordata; class Mammalia; order Chiroptera; family Molossidae; genus Tadarida; species Tadarida brasiliensis. The sequence goes on along the minus strand of CM061265.1, from coordinate 67,656,081 downwards.
GCTAAGCATATGTATCTAAATGCTCTGCCTTGTGTTTTTATAAAATAATGAAATGTATGTATTTTTTATTTCCCCTTATAACATTACCTGCATAATTTTAAGAAAGTGCTTGGTGCCCTTTGCTTGGGCATGGCTAATTTGCAAACCTTATCTTCCTAGAAGTTTTTTATATTGGGATTTTGCCAGATTCCACTCTAACTCAATTTAAAGAGGGAACTGTAAACGATTAACTGAAAGAATAGCCTGTTTGTCTCTTCTACTCATCCACCCACCCTGGGTCCTGGAAGTTTAATTTCAGGCGAATGTCAAAAGACTAAGTGTCTGAGCTATGTTTGAATGGCATTTTAAAAGTTAAATACTTATCTATTGCTGTTTCTATTTCTCACAAATTTCTTTAGCCAGCCAAAGAGTGATTTCTTGTGAGAGTTCAAATTTTTATGCTGCCTGTGAGAGCCAGCAAAGATTTTTCTAGAGAAAAATTTAGCCTTTACATGTCTTGATGTTTTAAGAAACAGGAAAAGGAAGAGCTTAGTACATGGAATATCAAAAGAGTACCAAAAGAAGTTCTCACTTTATCTGAATTGGTATAAAGATTAGTATAAACATTTCCAAATTTAGACTTTCATATGTGTACAATTCGGGCCACATTAACACAGCTTTTCAATGTATTTTGGGATCTAAGGAGTAATTTCTGGGACATGTCTGAGAAAGGGGCATATACCATTTCTAGTTCTTTATTAAATCTTTGCAAGAAAAATATGGTTGTCCATAGTATCAAGATATTTCTATTAAGCAAGATATTTCTTAACACTCTAATCATCAGTCCATAATTCATTCATTCATCTCTATATTCTAAACAGGCTTTTGTATTGTAGTTAAGATCACCTTCATTTATTTTATGTTTTCCATGTTAACTTAAGCATGCCCACCTCCACACATGTGTGTGCACATAAAATTCTCCCTGCCTCACACCAATTCATTAAAGTCACTTCTTTAAGACCAAGATCAAAGCTTTTTTACCCCTGTAAATTTATTTTCATCTCTCTTTCTCCTAATTCATGTTACTTAACTTTTATTCAATTCACATGTCATATATATATTCCCAGGTGAACATATTGTATAATCAGACAGTGGAACACTTGCTTCTTCACAGGCTCAGTTACAAAAGCACAAAGATGTCCCAATGTTGATGACATCATCTGATGACAGGAAAGGAGAACTAGTTGGACCAATCATTGTGCATCTTCTGCTTTTAGATTGGAGAGTCACTACTTGAGGAGAAAAAAGTAACTATTGAATGGTCATGAAAATAAGCTTTCTTCTGGATCATACTAGAAACATTGGGGGAAAAGATATATCTACATTTTTCTATCTTTCAGTCACCTTCATTTGTGTACTTAAAAACATTTCTTTGTGTTCAAACCAATTCAGGAACATGATTCATTTTTCTCCTGGTGTCTTTGACACTTGCATAAAAAAATCATATGTGTGTATTCATTATCATATTGTTTCAGATGGTCAATAATGTTGAAATGTATTGAATTTTTTAAGTATGCTTTTATTGATTTTTTTTTTTTAGAGAGAGAGGAGGAAGAGATAGAAACATTGATGTGAGAGAGAAACATCGATCAGCTTGCCTCCTGCACACCCCTACTGGGGACTGAGCCCGAAACCCAGGCATGTGCCCTGACCGGGAATCGAACCGGGACTTTTCAGTCCATGCAACAATACTCAATCCACTGAGCCACAATGACTGGACTTGAGTCTTTATTAGAATTATTTTCCATCATGAAAAAATAGATATTTAAAAACTATTGCTTTATTTCAGGCATTACATGTAAAATTTCTATTGTATTTTTGGTTTGTCCTAAAATTCTTAATTTTATTAGCTATGCAAATAAAAGTTGCATACTCATTTATACTCATAAAGAAAATTCATGATTGATTCATTCATTTAAGAAAAGTTAGGTGATATTTTGCACATAAGAGTGTTGTAATATCTTAAGATATCCATGAGAGAACCGGAGATAAGAAATCTCATACTCCCGATTTCCTGATTTAGCATTGTTCAACACCTCGAGAGTATATGAAGGTCCTGCACTAGGATCCTTGCATTCTGTCTCCCAGATCCTAGTCCTCTTCCGCATGTCAATGCATTTTCTAATACGGTGTCTAGATGGGTGTGGATCTGAGCTGGTACCATAACTGGGTGAAATACACACAGTGGTGAATCTAGACAAACGTTTCTTTCTATACATCCCTGGCTTCATGGATATTACCTAGCTCACAAAAACATTCCATTTTGCTCTCTGGATTGCATTTGGAGTTTTAACATAATTCTAAACACCTGCACCAGCTAAAGCACTGATTAATTTAGCTCTCCTTTAAGAAAGAGAGTGACTGGAAAGATGAGGCAAAGCAAGGGTGTGGCAAATTATCAACAAAACATTCAAATCTTTTCCAGTTCAGTAGAAAACGGAGCTTGGGAGAGATGCATAAGCACAGCTGTGATGAACTCAGTAGGCCAGTGAATGTCAGCAGTGCTCTCTACAATAGCAATAAGAAAATCAATTATCTCCACCATGAAAAACACATGGAAGATCTCTCTCTCTCCCCTTCTCTCTCTCTCTCTCTCTCTCTCTCTCTCTCTCTCTTCCTCCCCCTCTCTCTCTCCCTCCCTCTCTCTCTCTCCCTCACTCTTCCCTCCCTCCCTCTTTCATTGTACTGCTTCATGTGTGGTTTTCTTTCTTAAGACAAGGAGATGCATTATTTTTATGGATCTTTTTATTTGACTAAATCCATAGCAGAATTGCAGTCTAAATAAGGATAAGCTAAAAACAATTGTAAATTGCAATGCAAATTTTCTTCACTATTTTTAACGAGGTGTTTTTTTTAAAAGAATTTAAACAAATACCAATATGTGTGTAGCAGAACCAAAAAGATAGTTGTAAACTGTCATGTTGTAGTTGAAGGACTTGGGTGTATCTAACCACAGATATTTAAGATTGCGGCTATGACATTGGTAGTGGTACTTGATAGGTAATTATTTGAGTGGTTACTCTGATCAATTTTTCAAGACTCTTTCTTTAATTTCCTCTTAGTTCCCAAGGTAGAGTTAAGTTTCCCCTTATTTTTCTTCTTATAGAACTATATTGATAACCACTTCTCTTTAGCCTAGAAAATTAGACAAGACTCAAATTTCCTTTACATTTGGTAAAATGAAATATGCTACAATGTAATCATTTTGGACACATGAAATCTCTTTCTCTCTCAAAGGATATATATATATATATATATATATATCCTTTGCTGTTAAGCCTAAGGTTTGTATTTCTATCCTTGTATTTTTCAGCTGAAAATTACCCCAAGATTAAACAGAAAGTTCAAAGAGGTTACAGGACTCTCAAAATTACTCATTGAAATTGGAACTAAATAGCACACTTTCCAAAATTTTTTCACCATGTTTTCCACTTAGATTAGTCACTGATTGCAGTAACAATAGTTTTGTACAATTTAGGAATTGGGTGAATAGAAATTTGGTATTTGATCTTGTATTTTTTTTTCTAATGGGGGATTGTAAAAGGATAGAGAGGAGAAAAAAATAAGGTTATAGAGTTAATGGTCAATTTTTAAAAACATGATTTGTCTGATTTTTGGCTTATCCTCAATCTTTAAGTAATTTGCAGTATTGTAGTAATTTTTTAAAAATTGAGTAAATATTCACTAACTTATACTGAATGATGGAGTCCATTCTTAGGGAACGTAAGGGAATTTACATATGTGTTTGTGTCTGTTTCTATGTATATTTATATACATATATAAACATATAATTTATATATAATATACACTTATATATAATATACTTTTAAAGGTTGACAAAAATTTGGGCTAGTAAAATTTTCTGGAAACTGCTATAATATACGTGTTTGAACTGTAAAAGGTTCTGAAGTATTAGAATTATATCCTCCTGAATGAAGTCTTTATATACTTATGTTTCAATGATGATTTGTCATCATAATTATTATAATTATATTTGAAAATTCATAGAAAGTTGGAATTTATCTCATTACCTAACACACTGACTCATCCCAGAACAGTGTAATTACTTTATAAATTGTACCACAAAGGTGACACAGAGGCTGGGATACAACATTTTGCAGTTCAAGAGTTCCCTGTTGGGTCTTCAGTTAACTGCATTGTTCTCAGGATTGAAGCTCCAGTCTGCACATCCCACTAGACTCACTATCAAATATAATTTGTCATCTGAGTCATACTTAGGAATTTTCAGCAGTATCCAACACAGCTGCAATAGCTTTTCAAATGTAGCCAATTCTGTCTGAAGATAAAAAGAAGGCCCGAATCACAATCTTCTGATAGACGCAAGAGATAAACCAAAGCCAAACTTATTGTACTTGCATGCTTCCAATGGAGACTGACTTTAATTCCTATCAATATTTTTAGTGTTCATTTACTCAATGGCAGTCCAGAATTATTTGAATATAAATAATTCTTAAGGATGCAGATTTAGAGGTTTCTGCTTCTTTCTCCCCAAATAAGTGGAAGTAAATGTGGCATTTCCATGTTTAACTTATCATGACTATTACTCTATACAACTAACTCCTCTTCAGATCAGCATTATGGCTCATGTAAAAATGATCCTGCTGAATTGTCTGAAGACTTTATTTTTGTCTATATCTTAAATCATGTTTAAAGAAGCTCTATATTTATGTATGCTCTTGATCTATGGAATCATACCAACATTAGATTCTGGGTAGAAGGAGGCTATGGCAAATGGGCCCCTCTTGTTCCCAAGGATTTAAGTGTTGCTCTCTGGAGTCTTGGTTTACATGTGGCAATGTTAATTTTAGTAGCTTTGTTTTATATTTATGTATCTATTTTATTTCTTTTTATAGGCCATTCTTATTTTTTATCCCAACGCTTTTTTTTTAAACACCAGCAAGCAGTTTCTTGTACATAGTAGATATTAATAAAAGTAAAAAAAAAATGAATGGATCGTAATGAAGTATTTAAAATGCAAGATGTTCCTTTCTGTCATCTTGGGGCCTGTAGAGACCTGCTGGAAACAAGATTTCTAAAATGGCAGGTATGTCTGGAAGGCTGTGGTCCAAAGTCACTTTTACTGGCTTAAGTAGGGTATTTAGAACAGAAGGAACACACAGTTCTTCTTAAAATTGAAGATATGTATGTTTGAGATAAAACTGAATTCTTTTGAGCAAGAAATGTGCTTATGTGTACAAAGTAAAGAATAGTACAGTGACTTCTGATGGTAAACTGAACTAACCCAGAGTGATTTGAAGGAAGATCACTTGTGCTCATGGAAACAGTGGCATGGTTCCGAAGCAACCTTCCTGCTAAGGCCATTGGGACACAGAATTCATGTGATGATGTACCCTTCAAGGATTTAAACTTATTGAAAAGTAAATAAATAAGTGTGGGGAAAAATTAGGTGTTTAAGAATATAGGCATTTCTTAAAATTTACAAGACCCAGACCAGGAATTTGCCTCTACCCTTCACCATTTTACAGATGTTAGCTACATTTCATGAAGTGATTAAGTAAGAACATCTGACTAATGAAAACAAACCTTTCCAAGTAGGGACTTTCCACATAGAAATTATGCCATCTTGATTATTTAAAGTGCTCATTTTTGGGAGATATTAAATAGATTACTATTACTTTAATTCTATTCTTTAATGTCTAGCCATCCTCTCTATTTTTCATGCCCACCTCAACACGAAGCTCTCTTAGGTAATTTTTGATTTGCAATTCACCCTGTTTTAGGCACTACTTGCCTAACAAATTAAATGGCTCTCTTTTCTCAATACCCAGCATATTTATTTGTTTCCATGCCTTTGCATATGCTGACTCTGTCTGAAACAAGCTTTGCTCACTTCTACACGCTCAAATCCTATGCAATTTTCAAGACTCAGCCCAAAGATCACCTAAAAATGGAATTTTCAGATCCACCCTTGTTGAGATTATTCAACTCCTCTTCTGTTTTCTTTTACCTTTGTCATGGCTCTTAGTTTCTTTTGATCTGTAACTTTTTTATCTCCTTTACTAGACTGAAAACTAATTGAGGGCAAGATTTAAGTTTATTCATCATTTTATGCCCCATAGTAACTATTACGTGGCCTTGCATATAGTAGGCAATTAAATATCAAATGGCATGTGATTTAAAATATGAAACACTTCATCCAACTAAATACATGGAAAGTAATCTATTTCTTTTGTATCCTTTAGAATTCATGTAATTTTCATTAAGCTAATTACTCCCAGTATTTCCATCACTCTGAAAAAAGGGAGGTCACTCTCTCCAGCTTAGGAAGTCTTTGGATTTATAATGGATTTTTAAAACTTCCAGATGTTATGAATTTATTTCTAAAATAGAAAAAAATAAACAATAGAACTGGTTAGCAAATAAATTGAAAGCAGTCAAGCTCTGTGTTTACCACAAGTATCACAAACAAGGGACTAAAAAAAAAAAAAATGAAATGGAAAGAAACAGGTATTTTACCAAGGATTATAAGAGAAAATGACAGAAAAGTCAAAAGTTAATTTCAAAATTAATTTAAATAATTGAAATAGAAATGCATCACAATTTTAATCTGTTTTATTTCAGGGGTAAAAATAAAATGGCATATAAATGAGAATCATGAGAAAAACATGCTTCAAAGAGGAGTTCTCAACCCTTTTGTTCAAATTTACTTGATTCGATTTCCTCGCAGTTGAAATTTTTAAAAGGAAAAAATAATGTAAAGTAGCTAATCAAAATACTGAAATTTCCCTTCTCTCCCACAAATACAAACACCCTACACCTAATGTAAGACAAATGTTTAAAGCTTTGTTTTGTATTGCTTGACTTTTTTGGTTTAAATTACCTAGAGAATTGTGGAAACTTCTGTCTGTTTAGACCAGTATATCCAGGGATATCTAGAAGTCGGGACAATATCCTCAAAAGGTCTCCTGTATGTAAGAATTGGAATCCATTTTTTTTCTTTTTTTGGTTGTTAGGAGCAAGGTTAGCTGCAAAGTAAGCAGCCACATTGACCTAGATTCAGCATCAGGGTTGTATCACTTTTAATTCCTGCCTGATGGGAGCTGAACAGTCACTCCTAAAATTTCATTTAGGGTGTGACCTACAGTGGAGGCCAACAGCTGAAAGTTAGTAGTTGGAGGCAGCACTGGTCAATGTGGTTAGGATTGTGTGAGAATCCCCTCACCTTCCCTATCTTCTAGCAATATACTTTTATGATGGGGAAGAAAAGAAAAAAGAAAGAAATGTGTTTGCTAGTTATTAGTTATGATGACTAACTAATTAAGAGGAAATTCACACCTAAAATAGGCTCTTGAATTATTTTAAAATATCAAAGGTAGCCCGGCCAGTGTGGCTCAGTGGTTGATCATCAACCCATGCACCAAGAGGTCACCAGTTCAATTCCCAGTCAGAGCATATGCCCAGGTTGTGGGCCAAATCCCCAGTGTGGGGCTTGCAGGAGGTGGCCAATCGATGTTCTCTCTCATCGATGTTTCTAGCTCTCTCTCCCTTTCCCTTCTTCTCTCTCTAAAATGAAAGAAAAAAATTTTTTCAAATAATAAAATATCAAACAAAGTTACTATTTCCTATTTTAAATAGAATTAAAAACTGATGGACTCTTTGAAACAATATTGATTTAGTGGGGGTGGGGGAAGGAGTGGAGTAAATTTTGGGAGATTTTACTAAAATTAACATCAAGTTGGGGAAGGTAATTTTATATCCACACTTTTTGCTATAGCCAACACCAGGCAGAATATGGCCTGTCAGTTGGGACAGCATGACACACCATTGGAAAAAATGATGTTGAGTTGAGTGCAGTTACAACAAAAGTAAAATCATTGTTGAAGCCACGTTAGCATACCCTGCTAATAATTATATCGGATTCTCTAGACACTTCTTTTGGAAGATTCCCCAAAACAAAAGCAGAGAAATTACATAAATGGTTTTCCAGTCCAACCTTTCTGATTTAGTATGTTGTAAGTTGCTTGCAGTATTTCTCCAAGTAGGGGATCCAGGAAAATTTCTAGGGTTTGTGGATTTTGGAATTTCACCAAATTTTTAATGATTGCAGCCACACTAGTTAGTAAAATCCTTCCTAGCTGTTACTAAAAAGGAAGTGTGACAAGTGAACTAGAGGAAACAATAGCAGTAATAATGGCCAACCAATCCCTTCAGTGCCTATGTGTACCCATCATGGTGTTAGCTTTCTTCATTGTTGTCCTTCCCAGCACTTTATTGGTGTAGTTAAATTTTCTTCTCCTTGGCTAAAAAAGATAATGGGAACACTTTTCATTTTCTCTTCTCAACAGCTTAGAACTTAGGGGAAATGGACTTAAAGAGTTTGGGGCAAAAGAATCTTAATTCACAGGATTTTAAAATACTTAAAAGGAGTGCCAAAGTATGGGCCATATTGAATGGCCACATTCCAAAGGTGATTAATTTATTTTCTGGCAGTTATTTATTTATTATAATAATTTCCTTGATTGCTCAAAATTATTACTTTATATTTCCTGCAAGATATTAAACTCTATGGGGAAAGGGTTGTGCCTGTTGTAGTCATCTTTTCTCTAGTTCCTAGCATGCAAGTCTCAAAGAGCAGGCACTCAGTGAGAACCTATTTGCTGATGAGATGTTGAAAATCTAGTCCAATGCCAATGATTCTAAGCTTTTTGGTGATTTCATTATTTTTCCAGTCTAATATATAGAATTAAATTAAATTAAAAGCCTCCCCATTCTCAACTTTCAATAGTGGTTTTATAAGAAAATTGTCACTTTAGAATAAAAGTAACCATCTGTAAAGTCTTAAGACACTTTTCTTAGTTCCTTATTTTTTTTTAAATCTCAAAATAATGCCCCTGCCAAGTGAAAGAAATACAAGTAAATTCAAATAATTTGCCTGAGGCAAGTTTATTAAAATTTTTCAAAAGCATATCTTGTTTTGAACTGTTTATTTTGGATCACTATCCAAGAGATAATTTTTTTTTAAGCTGTAAGAAAAAAAATTAGCCTTTAAATATTAGTTTGCATAGATAAAGGCAAGGAATGGGGTTGAGTAAAGAAGAGAAGTAGAGTCTCCCCCAGTTAAAATATTCTCTGAAATTGTTTTTGACTTGTCATTTGAGCACTTAGCCCTAAAGAGTGTGAGGCAGAGAACTGTAGTCATTCCAAAATAAAATCTGAAAAATATTAAATATTGAATGCCTGATGTAGTTCTTGGCACATAAGGTGGTCAGTAAATATCTGTTTAGTGAATGAATTATGAAGTGGGTTTACATGTTTTGGTTTCATTAGTATGAAGAAGGTTATTATAATGGAAAAATAATTGTGGATGATTGTCTATAATTAAAACAATAAACAAAGTGTTTCAAGAAAAATAATAGTAATAATTAATAATAGTAATATTATGTAGTACTTTCTATGTGTCTAGTCTAAGCTTTATATATACAATAATTATATATACATTTAATATAATATATAGAGTAAATATATAAAAATACAGTGTTTATACTTCATACGATCCTCACCACAATATGATGATCATATACTCTTTTATACCTGTTTTACAAATGAGTAAGATGACTTGCCAAAGATCACATGGTAAGTGGACTGGTAGAGCCAAGATTCAAATCCAGGAAGTTTGGTTCCAAAATCTAGTATTTTAATCACCATGTATTGTGTTGAATTTAGTAACCCTAAACGCTTTTAAACAGATCAGAACTTTATATTCAAATGAGTGTTTTCCTCTTTAATGAAAAACTGGGGGAAACTATATTTAATGAAGTTTTTTTCTCAATTATATATTTGTTTGAAACATATTATTTTGAATATTTCCATTGGTAGATTCATTGAAGGTAGGTTTAATTTTTTTAAACTACCAAAAACAATCTGTTGCAATTTCTGGTGAAGAAATAGGATTAAACAAATTTGACATTGCATCAAACAAACAAACAAACAAAACCTAAATATGAGGTAATGTAGTCTCATATATAAAGACAATCCTATAGTATGGATTTAATGTGTTTTTGAAAAAATGATATGAGGATATAATAAAAGATTTTTTTTCTTTTCTCTTGTGTTAGTAAAAAGAATAGAAAACAAAAACCTCAGTACTCTATGGGATTTAAAAGTCAGTGGAAGAGTCTTTTAAATCTGTTGTCTTGAATTGAGAATGTAAGTGTACATTAGAAGATCGAGGTCTTATTTTTTTTACTAAATTATATTTTAAATCCTATTGTTACTTTTCTCAGAATCTGTTAGGACAATCCAAGTTTTACTGTAGTCAGTATTAAGCTAGAATTAGCCAAGCAACCAGAAAGGGAAAAATTAGGCTTTCCCTCCCCTGGGGGACCTGTCCACATTGTAAACTGTACAAAATGATCCCATCCTGACAGTGTAGACATGAACACAGTTTCCAACAAAACTTACATATGTGGCAGGGAGCTGTCCCAAAATGACATACTTAGACAAATATTTCCAAAAGGATCATAGGCTTTTCTTTACAACAGTATTTCCTAGACTTTCCAACATTTCTCAGCTTGGCCTGATATTAATCACGTTCCCTCTTTCCCACTTGTTTTTCAAAAGAAAGCTTGATTAATTTTCAACTTCTTCAAAGAAAAATTTTTCTTCAAACAACATTTTTAATTTCATGTACATTCTTATTCAGTGCCAAGAAGCAATAAAAGAAAATGAAAAACAGTTAAACTGGGAAACAGTTGGATTATTAACAGTTAAATTTAAGCAGCTAACCCAATTCTAATTGTTACTTAATTTTTTTTTTTTTACTTTAATCATTTGATAGTTGTGGCCATTTGTTCTCACATAATAGATTTTGATTTTCAAGAACACTATACACTTTCTACATCCTTTTTGCCTTCAAATTACCTTCCAACTATTCATGTAAGTGCTTTTAGGTGAATAGTGGTATCTTATTGATAGTTCAAACAGTTTCCTTTCAATTAATTAATTATGCTATTCAAATACCTACTGTGTGCAAAGGTATAAACCAAAAAGTATTATACAACCCCTTGCTCTAAAGAGATCATAATTTAATATTGAACAAGTCATTGGCACTGAGCATAAATTCACTTATGAAATGATAAAGTTAAACATAATTTTACTATGATTTATTCTAGTCAGAACATTCAATAATTTTCTTAAAAACCATATAGTAAGCCTGTTTTCCCAATTAAAAAGAAATTTTAATTATGTTCTCAAATCTGTTACTCTGTCTCTCCTGTAATATGTTTTATATCTATAGACTAGTTTCCGTTTTCCAAATAGCTCCCTCAGAAAGAGATGCATCTATTCTCCAGATATTACAGAATATTATCCTTTTTCTTAGTGCACATTATTATAAAACACAGGTAAAGGGAAGTAGACTTTTTTTAAAACTGCACATGAAGTGTTTTCTCAACTGTTAAATTATTTAAGCTCTCTCTGGAACTGATATAGGGGTGTTTTTCACTTAAACTTGTTTATACTTAAAATAGAGGATTATACCCATTCTAGATTAATTCTTTATTGTTTTTATTTATTTTATTATGCTTAAGTTCATTTTTGTTTTCAGTTGGAGTAGACTGATTAATTGATAGGTCTTAAATTTGAACAGGATGCTTCAGAATAAGGCCATATGCTTACAAACTCTAATAGTAGATGGCATCTATTTTTTTCTATTGTGTACAGTTTAGTCAAGTAAACCTAGGAAAAAAAAAAGCTTACCCTCTCACTCCAACTATAGTGTTTCTTGTTTCAAGAGATCAAATAAATTCACATAGAAAGATGTAGGGGTTTTTAATTAGTATTGGCTATATAATAAATAATTGGAACTGCAAATATCCATAATCCAGAGGTGGGGTGGTTAGCCCATTAGTGACTGCTTATTGAGACATTTTTCATCTGGTTGTCACATTGTTTTATTTTTTAGTCAAAGCAATGAGTCTGATTCATGTTGTCCTATAGAAGGCCCAAGGTTTTGCATACATGCATTCTTCAAGCATTTCTAATAAAATGCTTCACTCTGATTTAAAGTGCTGACAATAATGTAACCCTTATTTGTATAGAGAAGAGTGAATATGCTTAAAAATGACAGGATATAAATCTCAAAATTACTACGTGGCAATTGGACAGTTCTACATGCCTGGGGCTAATTAGAGATGTTTCACTTTCTTCTTGATACTGCAGAGTTCATGTTAGTCAATTTTGGCAATGTCTCTCATATTATCCTTTGCTGGATAAGTGAAAACCTCTTGGTGGGATGATATTGAAATAAGAAGTATGGAATCCATTTGACTAATATTCAATGACTAATAGGCATAGCAGAAATTCTTATCAAACTTGTAGGTGATACAAAGCTACCTGCTACATGATAGCATTATGAGTCAAGTAAAAAAAAATCTCAGAATATAGTGGTGGTGGTGGGCTAATCTCAACATAATGAAGTTGTGCAAGAGATACATGTAAAAGCACCCATTAAAACCTGCACAAGAATATGGTGAAGAGAAATAAGGCTGCATAGTAGTAGTTGATCTGGGAAAAACAAAAAAACAAACAAACAAATACAAACAGTTGGCAGGGTTTAATTGATCCTAGCAGGGAAGTATGGCAGCCGAATTGGCCCATGCCCTTATTCATTAATTAAACCCATATTTATTGAGTTTATATTATATGCTAAGCGCAATGCTAGGCACAGAGCTTGGTGATGAAACAGTCCCGTCCAATATCTTTAATAAGTCCACACTCTGATTGCAGGGCTGACAAGAAGCAATTCAGAGTGATAAATGTTATGAAAAAGATGTTATCAACACATGTGCAGGGTACATGATCTAGTCTACAGGGGTCTAGATGGGTTTTTTAAAGGAAGTGATGGAAAAACTATACCTATTATATTTTTCACCAATCTCACACAAAGAGGTTCAACCTATTACATCTAGATCCCAACCTTATTCTGTTCTATAAAGATCTTGCTACCCTTCTCCCTCCTTCACACTATCTGGAAAAGATTGAACATGGTACCAACTTCTTCAACCATCCAGAATAGTCTTAAAAATGTGCAATTGGGCAATGATTCATTCTGAAAAACAAAAAACTTTCATAATTCATCCTCCCTCTCCTAGATATGAAACAGATTTGCATTCAGATTGTATAATTCAGTAGTTCTTTCTTAATGAGATAAAATGAGAAAGCTAAAAAGCATTTTATTTTTATTATTTCTGGTTCATATCCCAATATTCTCAAAACATTCAGAGCTGAGCAAACACATCTACAAAAGCCGTTAGCCCCTGAACAAGCCCTATTCCACAGTACTGTCAATGTTTACCAACAAAAGAGATGTTGTATACTATATTTTAAGAGAAGAATTAGGTAATTTTATAGTTCATTTGAGAAAGAGTTATGTCTAAATGCCTATTTTTAGAGTAATCTGGGTATCCTTTGTCCTAAGACCCCCTTTCCTCACTCCCTTTTTCCCTCCCTTCCTCCTTCTCTTCCTCCTCTCTTTCTCACAACCTTCTTGTGTCTTCCAGGGCTTTAAACTTCAACATATACTGATGTATATCCTGGACATATTCCTGTCTCAGGGTTTTTGCACTTGCTGGTAGCTCTACCTGGATCACTCATTCCAATGGAGTGATCATGATTTGTTCCCTCATCTTCTTCAGATCTTTGCTCAAATATCACCCTAGCATCTTTAGGCAGCATCAACTCTTGGACAATATAGTTTCATAAATTATTAGTCACTGTGTTCATTAATCTGTTCAATTGTTCTAAAACTATATATGCAAAACTTTCCAGGATGCCCAATACTTCTAATATTTTCAAACTTCTTAAGCAACTTCAAACCACCAAATGATTAGCTTCCCTCTTATTTATTTATTTTTTAATTTTCATCACATTTTTTATCTGCCTTTGTATTTCAAGAATGTAGAGGCAAGTATTTCCAACTATCAATCCACCTGAACCTGGAAGTGCTGCTGTAGATGAGGCTCCGTGAACCCTCACAAATGCATGGCCTATGTAGAGGCTTTTTGCTTGTCCACTCCTCTCAAATCTGCAAGATAACATTTTGAATAAAATTGGAAATGTAGGCGAAAAAAAAGGGTGGAACCAGTTTGAGCTTGAGAAATGTTTCCAAGACCATGCATACTGATTTTTCCTTGCCAAAGTATTATTGCTATCTTTGAGAATTCTGCTAAGGATTTGGAATCCATTTCTAAGCTGACTCTGCCGCGTGTTGCTATTCTCCTTAGACCATGAGCTCAAGTTGCAGGATAGCACACCATCTGGTATCATTAGAGAACCAAACTCAATCTTCATGCTTAAGACAAGTATGCTGATGAAGAGCTCCGTACATTATTATTTAAAACTTTCTTTTCGCACCACAGTGGCAAAATTATATACACAGTAAAAAAACAAAATGTGAACAATAACAACAAAATAAAAATATTACAGAGAAACATTTTACAGAGGGACATTTTATTCGTTGTTTGTTTTATTGTGCTTTGAATTTTTTTATTTGCCCAAATATCCCCAACTCACATTTTAATGTAATGCTTTCCTTCCAGTTCTGCTTACAAGATATCTATGACTATGACAACCATTTCCTAACTGAATAAAGGAGTAAAATGTGGGAGCGAGGACTTAAATTATGAAATATTAACATAAGATTTCATCAGATTTTATGATTTAAAGCCAAATATCAAATATTGATACTGGTTACTTACTGTTTTTTGGCTTTATCTGAAATTACCAAAATGATTTGATAATATGAATTCACCACAAATAATTTGAATTCACCACAAAATTGTCAGTTTATTGCAATGTGATTTCTAGAATTATGAAATGAACAACTTTCAGTATGTTAAATGAGATGTGAGAAATGAGAGGAAAGAATGTGAAATTAGCATGTGACAAACTTGGAAAAGGAATTGATTGGAGTGAGGTTTTGGGTTGGAAAAAGTATTGGGAAAGTTTGGGATGTAGGAGTCCAAGTGTTGGCTGGTTTGGGAGTGAAATAGAAGAAAGGAAAGAGAGACATAAGAAAATAGGTAGTTGGGTAAATCTTATTTTACTCTATACCCATAGTTTGAATATTATCAATGAATTTTTATTCTTCAATTAATCAATAATCCTTTATAATGAGTATACTTCCTACCAAGACTCAAATGAAGAATGTGAAAAGAAATAATTTGTCAGTTAAGTTCAGTTATTTCCTTATTTACTATTTATACCATTAAGAAGAACATGTAAATGCTGTATTTAATATAACCTACATATATTACATATTTTTTCAAAGCAACACTCTCCATTTATGAGAAATATATAGTGTTGCAGAGAAAAAAACATGGCTTATACATAAATTAATAAAGGTGACGGCATTTTCTTTTCTTTTTTTTTCTGAAGTATGATATGATGCCTGAGAAAGGGAGAATTGGAAAAGCACACATTAGTTGTACTTGGATCCACAGATGCATTATCAGCACTCAATAAGTTTCCTATAAGATTTTATATTTCTGTGGCCTCTGATGATAAACACACACCCACATGTACACTTACGTATACTCTGGATAATATGCTTGACACTCCTATAATGAAATAATATCAAAAGGCCCAGTATCTTTGTTTGTGTTTACAACTTTTTGGTGCAAAATAAAATTATTCTAATTGAGCTTGGTTAATAGAACAGTGAAAAATAACAAAAGTCAAATTAATAATTAATATATAAATGTTGCATTGTCTCCAAGTTCAAGGGTTTTCATGGCTCGGTACATGAATCAAAGTTTCACAGTAGTTTGAAAAGACAAGAGTAATAGGAAAGTTTGAGGGGGGAATGAGGTGAAGTTATAAGGCAGAAAGAGTGACACTTTTTTGAGTATATACTTTTGTATAATTTTGACATTTGAAAGCATGAAATATTCTTCATATTTTAAAATATAAAATACGAGTAAGAAAGTTCTAAACAGTAGTATGGCAAGAAAAATAAATAAAAAACACACAGATTGAAAAATAAGAAACTAGAATTACTTAGTGAGTTTAGCACATTGCAGGATACCAGATGAATATACAAAAATTATGGTAATAATGTAAAATTTAAAATTTAAATTTAAATAAGTATCATTTACAACAGCATTAAAATATAAAATACTTAAGTATGAATCTGCAGAAATCTATGTAAGGCCTGTACATTGAATATTATAAAACTCTGATGAATGATTCAAATAAAATCTAAGTAAATAGAGAGATACATCTTATTTATGAATTGGAACACATAATAATGTTAACATATCAGTGGTCCTAAAATTTGACAATATATTAAATGCAGTCTTAGTCAAAATCCTAACAGGATTTTTTTTCTTTAGAAATTGGCAAACTCATTCTCAGACTCATATAGAATTACAAATCACCTAGAATATACAAAACAACTTGACAAAGAAAATTCAAGTTGAATTACTAAAACTATCTGACTTTAGGATGTATTATACATTACAGTAGTCAATGCAATGTGATAATGGTGTGAAGATAGACAAATAGATTGGTGATACAGAATAAAAACTATAGAAATAGATATACATATACACGGTCAATTGGTATTCAACAAAGGTGGAAAGTCAGTTCTATGGAGAAACAGTAGAATCCTTATATTGCACTAGAATAATTAGATATCCACTTACAAAAATAATGAACCTGTCCATACCTTTCACCTATATAAAAATAAATTCAAAATAGTTTATAGACCTAAATATAGCACCAAAAACCAAAACCACTAGAAGAAAATGTGAAAGAAAATCTTTTTGGTCTTGTGTTGGGTAAAGTTATCTTAGATATAACACCAAGATCACAATATATTAAAGAATAATTGATATATAGGACACCATCAAAAATAAAAATGTTGGCTCTTTGAATAAAAGTGTTAAGAAAATGAAAAAAGAAACTACACTTGGGAAGAAAATATTTGCAAACCACACATTTAATAAGAAACGAGTCCACGATATATATAGAACTCTCAAAATTCAATAGTAAAACAAAAAACAACCTAAAAGATTTGAAAAGAGTTTTTATGAAAGTAAATATATGGATAGCAATAGTACATGAAAAGATGATCAACATTATTAGTCACTGGAGAAATAGAAATTAGAACAATGATTAAATAACATTGTACACCCATTAAAAAAGTCTAAAATTAAAATGTTGATAAGTGTTAAAATGTTGATGAGGATGTATAACAACCAGAATTTTCATAGACTGCTGGTACAAATGAAAAATGATTAACTACTTTGAAAAAAAGTTAAACATAGTGTTAAACATAATCATTTCGTTCCTAGCTATTTACTCAATAGAAACAAAAGCATATATCAATACTTGTTCGTGAATGTTGTTTATAATAACCAAAAACTGGGAACAATCCATATCTCTAGTGAAAAATTAATGGATAACAAATTATAGAATTTGGTATACAATAGAATCCCACTCAGTTATAAAAAGCAATGTATTATGATGTCACTCAGCTGGAAAACAGATCAAATAGAGTACATAATGTGTGATTCCACTTTTATGAAAGTCTATAATGTTAAATCCATCTATAGTGGCAGAAAGAAAATAAATGGTTTTCTGGGATGATGGGAGTGGAAAGGAGCAGGAAGAGGGATTATAAAAGAACCCAAAGAATTTTTGTGGGTGATTGATTGTGGTGATGTGTTTATGGGTATATACATATGTCAAATCTTACCAATTTTAAACTTTAATTGTGTACAGTTTATTGTATGTTTATTACACCTAAATAAAACTCTTAAATGAAGAAAAAGGGGAAAAAGGAGTACACAGTGCAGAAGAGGGGGAGGGGTGATCAACAGAAATTTTGCAAGAAGGAATATGAATAAGTATTATTTGTTGGTTAAACAAAGTATGTGCAGAGATGGTCTGGGGGACAAAACCACACGTTGACTGGGGCAGAGGGACCTCCCTTACAGGCCCTTTGCTTTAGGGGCCTCACATACCTCAAACACATACACACAAAAACTGTACATGTTTACAATTTGAAAGCCTAAGGACAAGTCAAATTCTTCCCTAAAGATTATTAAAAGAATTATCTTAAAATTCCAATTAAAATAAAAATTTAACGTCTTTTTATTTCAAAGCAAATACATTAAATGAATGGAGTTTAGGCAAGTTGCCCAGTCTGAGGAAATGCTGACCTTGTTTCAGACACCAGCTACAAGTTTGGGAGCCCAGGACAACCTTCACTTTAGACCAACTGACCACAAATTCAGACATTCCCAGAACTCCCCTCTGGTTTGATAATTTGCTAGAATGGCTCAAAGAACTCTGGAAAGCGCTATACTTATAGTTTTACTACAGTAGAAGTATACAAATTAGAACCAGCTGAAAGCAAAACATAGGTTATATTTCAGAGAGCTCTGAACACGAAGCTTCTGTTGTCCTCTGGGACATGGTACTCTCCTAGCACTGAAGTGTGATGATACACAAAGAGTATTTCAATCAAGGAAGCTCACTATCGTCTTTGGTGTCCAGAATTTTTATTAGGGCTCAATCACATACTGCACACATGGCTGATCTTTAATCTCCAGTACACACCCCACCTGGTGTTCAGCTAATATCTTTAGTGCCCACCCAGTTCCTATTGGAGGTCAGAACTAATATGATGTGTTTCAAAGCCCCCAACATAAATTACATTATTGGAGTGTCTGGTGGCCAAAGCCTCTTGTAAACAAAGACATGCTTATCAAGCAGGACATTCCAGAGGATTGGCATCACCTCCCAGTAGCTGAGGACAAAGACCAGACCTCCCTTTGGGGTAGAGTTTATTCTTCCCTACACATTAAGGAACATGTGAGTTCCTCTGTCACTCAGGATCCAGCACTTAGCACCAAAACAGAGCAAACCATTACTCTAAGTATCCACATTCTGGACTAATACCATTCAGACCCCTAGGAAACAGTCTGCTTTTATTGCCCAGTGTTCTTGAAGCTAAAGTCAACCCAGTCCTATTGCTGTAAAATTTTTTATTTGTATGATGCCAAAGTTGGGGACTGATAGTGTTCCGGAGTGCCTAGAGATTTGAATGGCAGAAGTGCTTAGAAAAGAGAAAAGACAAATTCATGTGTCATAGCCTTCCACTAAAACAGCATGATTACCAGAGAATTTTGCCTAATGAAGTACTCTTTACCAGTAGTGCTGAGACGCATTTGATTTTGCTTTTCTTTATGTCCTAATATGTGGTTTTGGAGATACAAATTAGCATGATATTCACAAGAATTGATCATGGCAGCTGAGGGACATTTTGTAATTTAAACAATTAACATATTACTTTTTTGCAATCTTAAACATATTCATTTTACTTTGTCTCTTTGGGAGTTAGCCATACCATGTTTGAATTGTGTGATTATTATTGATTCTTTAAATTGGCAACTATATGGACATTTAGTGATATAGCAGTATTTAATTTCCAAAGATTTATAACAAATTTAGCTTTATTTATTTATTTTAAAAAAATTTTTTTTTCCTTTTTATTGATTTCAGAGAGAAAGGAAGTGAGAGGGAGAGAGAGATAGAAACATCGATGAGAGAGAATATCGATTGGCTGCCTCCTGCATGCCCCCCACTGGGGATCGGGCCCATAACCTGGGCATATGTCCTGACCGGGAATGGAACCAGTGACCTCTTGGTGCATGGGTTGATGCTCAACCACTGAGCCACACCAGCCGGACAAATTTAGCTTTATTTAAATAATTTTGAATTAATTATTAGATATTTATAAACCATAATTGTATTTTCTCTCTAAATTCTCATAGATAATTTTGAATAATTTATAAAAATAACTTTTTGGAAAATGCATATATTTAAATTAGTCATTTTGGGCTTTTTATATTTTCATTTTTAATACAATTACATTTTATTTTGTATTTTAACATTATCATACAATAGCATTATGCTAAAAGTAAAATAAATAAAACCAAATTTTATAGACTGATATGATATGTATGTATGATAATTTGTTTATTACCTATATCTTAATTTGATTCTTCTTCCAACAAAAATGTCATATTATCAACAGAATGCTTATATGCACAATGATAATTAAATGTAGTTATCTTGATATTATTCTGCCTGTCAGTAATAAACAAACTATAGCTTTACACATATATATATATATATTTTAAATCCTCACCTGAGAATATTTTTCCATTTATCTTCAGATAGAGTGGGAGGAAGAGAGAGAGAGAGAAACATCGCTGTGAGAGAAACACATTGATTGTTTGCCTCCTGCACTACCCGACCAGCGACCAAACTGCAACTGAGGCATGTGCCCTTGACTGGAATAGAACCCGGGACTCTTTGGTCCATGCTAATTGCTGAACCAAACTGGCTAGGGCTACATATACTTTTAAATTATATTTTTATGAGTATATATTTGTTAAGACACACTATTGCTGAGGCACATGCCATTTTTAAAACATGGAAATTCCATAACTTTTTCTACAAAGTGTTCAATTATTCATATGCCTGAATATATTCCTAGCAAGTAATTCATTTAAGGAAAATTAAAATGTTAGATATCATGAAAATCTGGCCATAGGCCAAGAAGCAGCTGGTTCTAATTGCTGGGAAAGTCCACATAACTATATTACCTACAACGTTTTATACCGAAAATCACCTCCTTAAGATGCTCAGTTTCACAAATGTGTAGAGAATCTGCCTTTTGTGAACCACTTCCAAAGCTACAAAATGTCTTACTAAAGATGTCATATTCTAACTTCTAAACTCTGTGAATATGTTAAATTCCAATTCCAAAGGAATTCAAGAAGTCATGAAATTCAGGTGGCTCATCAATTGGCTTTATTTTTATTTTTTAATTTTTTATTAATTTATTTTTGTTACAGATGTTTCTCCTTTTTTCCCCATTGACACCCTCCTCCCCATCCCCCCACCCCGTCCCCAGCTTTGTTGTCCATGTCCATCAGTTATGCATACATGCGCATAAGTTCTGTGGTTTATCTCTTCCCTAACCCCCACCCCCTCTTCTGAGGGGTGTCAGTCTATACCCTACTTCCACATCTCTGGGTCTACCCTGTTCCTCAGATTGTTATGTTCATTATATTCCACAAATAAGTGAGATCATGTGATATTTGTCTTTCTCTGCTTGGCTTGTTTCACTTAGGATAATACTCTCGAGGTCCCTCCATGTCGTCTCAAAGGATAAGAGATCTTTCTTTCTTACAGCTGCATAGTTCTCCATTGTGTATATGTACCACAGCTTTTTTATCCATTCATCCACTGATGGACACTTGGGCTGTTTCCAGATCTTAGCTATTATAAATAGTGCTGCTATGAACATGGGGGTACATGTATTCTTTCTGGTCGGTGTTTCAGGCTTCTCAGGCTATATTCCTAAAAGTGGGATCACTGGGTCAAATGGCAAGTCAATTTTTAATTTTTTGAGGTAACACCATAGTGTTTTCCACAGTGGCTGCACCAGTCTGCATTCCCACCAGCAGTGTACTAGAGTCCCCTTTTCTCCACACCCTCGTCAACACTTGTTGTTTGATGATTTGTTGATGGCGGCCATTCTGACAGGTGTGAGGTGATACCTCATTGTTGTTTTAATTTGCATCTTTCTGATGATTAGTGATGTTGAGCATTTCTTCATATGTCTCTTAGCCATTTGTATGTCCTTTTTGGAGAGATGTCTATTTAGTTCCTCTGCCCATTTTTTAATTGGGTTCTTTGTCTTCCTTTTGTTGAGTTGTATGAGTACTCTATATATTTTGGAGATTAACCCCTTATCTGATGTATCATTGGCAATTATGCTCTCCTGTACAGTGGGTTCCCCTTTCTGTTTTGATGGTTGTTTCTTTTGCTGTGCAGAAGCTTTTGAGTTTGATGTAGTCCCATGTGTTCATTTTTCCCTTTGTTTCTGTTGCCTTAGGTGATGTATCAGTGAAGATTCTGCTGCGTATGATGTCCAAAATTGTGTTGCCTACATTTTCTTCTAGGATTTTCATGGATTCACGAGTCACATTTAAGTCTTTTATTAAGATGCTCAGTTTCACAATTGTGTAGAGAATCTGCCTTTTGTGAGCCACCCCCAAAGCTACAAAATGTCTTACTAAAGATGTCATATTCTAACTTCTAAACCCTGTGAATATGTTAAATTCCAATTCCAAAGGAATTCAAGAAGTCATGAAATTCAGGTGGCTCATCAATTGGCTTTAAACAGGGAGATTATTCGGGATTATCTGCATGAGCCCAAGGTAATCAAAGGGTCCTTAAATGCAGAAGAGTGTCAGAGTGATATGCTATGACAAAGAGTCCATGAGCCATCGTTAGCTTTGAAGACGGGAGGAAGCCACAAATCAAGCAATGTGGGCAACCTCTAGAGAAGTGGTTCTCAAACTTCCTAATGCCACAGCCCTTTAATACAGTTCCTCATGTTGTGCTGACCCCCAACCATAAAATTGTTTTCATTGCTACTTCATAACTGTAATTTTGCTACTGTTGTGTCTTAGGCGACCCCTGTGAAAAGGTCGTTCAACCCCCAAAGGGGTCGCGACCCACAGGTTGAGAACCGCTGCTCTAGAGCCTTCTGGAAGAATGTAGCTGCACTGACACCTTGATTTTACTCTGTGAGACTCATTTTGGACTCCTGATCTCCAGAATTGTAAGATAATAAATGTAGGTTGTTTTAAGCCACTAAGTTTGTGGTAATTTGCTACAGCAGCTTTAAAAAACTTATATAATATCCTTACTTTTGATCAATATAAAAGACTATGGCGGACTTCCAGTCAAGATGGTGGTGTAGGTAAACGCGGTATTGCCTTCTCCCACAACCACATCAAAATTACAACTAAACTACAACACAACCATCATTCAGAACCGCCTGACATCGAGCTGAATGGAAGTCCTACAACTATGAAATTAAAGAAGCAGCCACATCAAGAGTGGTAGGAGGAGCGGAGGTGCAGACAGGCTGGTCCCACACCCACGTGTGGCAGATAAAAATCAGGAGGATACCTCAGGTGGGAAGGTCCTCCCTGAGGAGTGAGGGGTCCCTGTCCCACACCAGGTGCCCAGCTCAGGGTTCCAGTGCCAGGAAGAGAAGTCCCCGTAACTTCTGGCTGTAAAACCAGCGAGAACTGAGGCAGAGGGAGGCTGAGGCTGCTGGAGCCCCAGGCAGTTCCTTTTAAAGGGCTCGAGCATGGTCTTACTCAGACTAGCTCCTCTGAACTCGGAGGGGAGGCAGCTTGAGAGACACCAGAGACATACAAGGAAGAACTGAGCTGTTTGGTCTCAGGGTGAGGGCTGGAGAGGCAGCTTTCTCCTGGACAGACCTGCTGACGGAGGCTGATGTTCCTTTGGTGAGTGCTTCCCTGGGGGGACAGACAGCTGCCATATCTGGGACTCCAGCAACCTGGCTCACACTGTTGGCCCCACCTTGGTGATTCCCTGAGGCCCCACCCCACCCAACTTTCAGGCCCTTCAAGCTGTTTCCAAAGGCTTTACCATAGGATTGGCTTGTCTTGGATCCTGCTTCAGAGTTTCCTAAAATCTCTCAAACAAGCAGCACTGATCTAAGTGAGCCCCATACTTCTCATTAAGTGGCCCCAGGCCTGGCACTAGAAGTAGCCAGCCTTGGTTCACAACTTGGCTTTTCTTGGGCACCTCCAAGCCCAGCACAAGAAGCAGCCATGTGCAGGTCACTGTAGCTCATGCCAGGTGGCCCCAGATAGAATACAGGTAGTGGCTGACCTTGTCCCAGAGCCAGCACACCCAGTGGACAGCTTCAGACCACATCAAAACACCACCACCCAACCACTTGTACAAGTGACACACTCAATGAGCAGACTCAGTGGATAGCAGAGCCCTGATGAAGTAAGTTTTGCTCTGTGTGGTGGGCCCCTATACAGTCGATCCTCCAAGGTAGTCAGAGGCCAGTGGCTAGTGGGCACAGCCAGTCTTTGCAGCTGTTCAGCCTGAGTAAATCCCTCCCATTGATGTGCCAACAGCAATCAAGACTCAATTACAACAGAAAGGTGTATAGTCCACACTCAGGGTGCACCTCTAGGGCTCCACTGGAGTGATCAGGGAGGCTGTACCACTAGATACTACAGGACACCTACAACAATAGGCCACCCTACAAAGCCTAGGAGACATAGCAACTCTACCTAATACATAGAAAAAAATCACAAGGAAGCAGCCGAAATGAAGAGACAAAGAAACATGTCCCAAATGAAAGAAAAGAACAAAACTCCAGAAAAAGAATTAAACAAAATGGAGATAAACAATCAATCAGATTCAGAGTTCAAAACACTGGTTATAAGGTTGCTCAAGGAACTTGGTGAGACATTCAAGGGACTTAGTGAGACCTTCAAGGAAATTAGTGAGAACATCAACAACATTAAAAAAGGACCAGTCAGAAATGAATGATGAACTAACTGAAATAAAGAATAATTTACAGGGAATCAATAGTAGAGTAGGTAAAGCCAAGAAGCAAACCATCGATTTGGAATATAAGGAAGCAAAAAACACCCAATTAGAACAGCAAAAAGAAAAAAGAATCCAAAACAAATGAGGATAGTGTAAGGAGCCTCTGGGACAACTTCAAGCATGCCAACATTCGCATCATAGAGGTGCCAGAAGGAGAAGAGAGAGAACAAGAAATTGAAAAACCTATTTGAAACAATAATGACAGAAAAATTCCCTAACTTGGTGAAGGAAACAGACATACAAGTCTAGGAAGCACAAAGAGTTCCAAACAAGATGAATCCAAAGAGGTCCACACCAAAACACATCATCATCAAAATGCCAAAGGTTAAATAGAAAGAATCTTAAAAGCAGCAAGAGAAAAGCAGTTTGCTACCTACAAAGGAGCTCCCATAAGACTGTCAGCTGATTTTTCCAAAGAAACTTTGCAGGCCAGAAAAGAGTGACAAGAGATATTCAAGGTGATGAAAAGCAACAACCTACAACCAAGATTACTCTATCCTGCAAAGCTACCATTTAGAATCGATGGACACATCAAGAGTTTCCCAGACAAGAAAAAGCTAAAGGAGTTCATCACCACCAAACCAGTATGATATGAAATGTTGACGGGTCTTCTTGAAGGAGAACAAAAAAAATATGAACAATAAATGGCAATTAATACATATCTATCAACAATTGAATCTACAAACAAAATGAGCAAGCAGAACAGAAACATACTCATAGATACAGATAACTTTTTGTTGCTTGCCAGATGGATGGGAGTTGGGGGGATGGGTGAAAAAGATGAAGGAATTAAGAAGTACAAAATGGTTGTTAGACTGATGAACCTCAAAGGGAAGGGTGGGAGGCAGGGTGGGATGAGATAAACCAAAGAACTATGCATATATGCATAACCAATGGACACTGACAATAGTGTGAGGAAGGCAAGAGGGGGGCAGGATTGTGGAGGAGGAGGTCAATGGGGAAAAGAAAAAGAGGACATCTGTAATACATTCAACAATAAAGATGAGTTAAAAACTAACTAACTAAATAAATAACTAACTAACTAACTAACTAACTAAATAAATAAATAAATAAATAAATAAATAAATAAATAAATAAATAAATAAAAGACTATGGCTCTGCCTGCCAGGAAATTACCATCCTGGGCTTTTATGTTTCATACATGAATGAATGGAAAGACAGTTTTTCTCAAGTGACATAATAAAGGAAATACTCTCCATGCATTCTCTGTCAAACTTAAACTAGTTACCACAAATTAAAATTTATGAGCTAAGAAAAAGAGGAGAGAAAAATGACAATATTATTTCAAAAATCTTTTAATTTATTAAATAATAAGAGATTTATACCTAGTGCTCTTGCTTAATAGTTTTGGTGGATTTTGGCAACAGGTGTTCCAGTGAACATGAGAAAGTGTCTTGAATTTTAATGAAAATAAATCTTGCTGTCACCTCCCAATTGGACAGAGATCTGCCACCGTGGCAAGTACAATTCATTTAGAGCTTCTATTCATGCTTCTCTTTACTAAATATAACATCATCATTATCATCAGCATCATTACTACTACTGCTATTTTGATGCCTCAATTACCCATAAAAAGTCACAATTTTTTTGCATATTTTTAAAAATATAAACTTAAAGAGGATATGGCTGGCTAGTGTGTCTCAGTGCTTGAGTGTCAACCCATACACCAAGAGGTCGTCAGTTTGATTCCCGGTCAGGGCACATGCCCAGGTTGTGGGCCTGATACCCAGTGGGGGGCATGCAGGAGGTGGCCAATTGATGTTCTCTCTCATCAATGTTTCTATCCATCTCTCCCTCTCTCTCTAAAATCCATAAAGAAAAAAAAGTAAAGAGGATAATCACATTTGCATAGTCCTCCAATTATCTTATTTAAAACAATGTGGTTTATTTGGGAACAGTGGATATATTTTTGAAACATTCTAAAAACCATAGCAAGAGAAAGAAAACCATACAAGGCCTTCCCCACCCACTCGTCATTACCACCAAAGACTGAGTTTTTAACTGACACTTTGAATGGAAATACATTAATTTCTCATTCTTTTATCCAGAAGTCATGTCAAACGTTGCCAATGTGTAATACGTGTTCTAACCACTCTCCTCTTGACCTCATATGGCACCTGTCCTCAAATGAATTGGAAGCATTTACACAGAACTAGAAATAATGTGTTACTAGGATGTGACAAAGGGTATTTTTTTGAGAAATATTTTTATTCCAAAGAACATACCCTTTGCTATGTTAGAATTTTCTCTTAAAAATTTTCACCTTAGCCACCATTAAAAGATAATTATGTAATGTGATAGAGTTGCTAAATATTGCTACAATAACAATCATATTACAATATCTAAATATATCAAATATACATATTGTATACCTTAAATTTACACAATACTGTATGTCAAATATATTCAATAAAAACATTTTTTACATAAAAGGTAGGACACATTCATGTTATCTTTCATATTGGGTGGATATTTTATATATGGATCAATATTTACACACATATCCAAAGAACCCAATCCTTCATGAGATATGAGCCTCAAACAATTAATTTCCTAATTAAATATAGTTTAAAATGCTGATATTTTCTCTGTATAGAAAACCAGTTGGTCTAGGTAAACTAGGCCTGGTGATTTATTTTTATTATACTTTTTCATGAAGGATGAGTATTCAAGAAGATTCATGTATTTTCTCCTGATTTGATAACTATATCCAGTGTTTGAAGTCCCTCATTGCCATCCTTTATTATCATATTTACTTAGTAGGAAACTCAGTGTAATAAGATTTGAATGAGCTCAGTTAAACTTTCTTCATCCTATTTTAACTAAGCCATATTGAATTATATATAAAGTCACATATAATGAAGAATGCTAAGAAAAAAAAAAATAGGTTGGAGAAAAGCAACTCCAGTATGGCTATACTAAAGAAATGAGAATAAATTAAATGCAACTGTCCAAAAGTTTTTTTGTTTTTTTTTAAGGTATGGCATCAGAAGTTGAGGGCTACATCGGAAGAAATGATATATAATATCAAATATCAACTACTTCTCCTTTCTCAACCAGTTCCTTCCATGCCAATAAAATATGTAGTTTTTTTCTTTTTTAACTCTAACTTCACTTTAGTGCTAACTAGCCTCATATCCTTAAGTTTTTCACAAGTAAAAAGAAAGATTAAAAAAGTTAACTTTTATTGGAGGATATTTCTGAAAAATTTTCAACCAGTGGAAGATAATTCAGTTCAAAGTTAGAAAGGAAAATATAATAATCAAGTAACTGGCAACTGTCCACAGGAAAAGATTGTTCATGAGCCGACAGGACTGGAACACTTAGAGGAGATGGAAGCTGTGGTGGAAAGTCGCTGCCTACATTAAATAAAGTGGGTTTTGGCACTACTTTAAACCTGATGTCGGATTCTCTGTTTGTACACTGTCTTCTTCCCAGACAGCCAGTTTCACTGAGGGCAGCAGCGTGGAGGTGGGGGCAGGGAAGGCAGTTGCCTCAATCGCCTTTCCATTTGCCAGCTCCCTGCAGGGGACGGTTAGCAGCCCAGCTGAGTCTCATCATAGTCATGGAAAAGAGCCCTCAGTCTATGGTCTGATCCTGGGAACATATTCCCAGGAGAATCAAAATGCCTGTCGCACTAAGAGACTTAACTTTGTTGTGTATATTTTGTATTAAGACTTCATGGCTCTTATAAATTCATATTTTTTCATTATGTTTTATAAAAATCAATATGTACTCCATTTAATGTTTAAATGATATATAAAAAATACTGCTAACATAGGTATTTGTTGATTTCTTGTCATTGGAAATTAGTATATTATACACTCAATTTCTTATATCCAAAGGAAATTAGAAATTTCAAGCCATAATTAGGTGTTAAACAACCATAAGACAATGGTTTACTGGATAATACTTAATAATATCTTGGGAAATAGGAGAACTGAGGAAGTCTTTTATAAAATATTTGCCTTCATTTTAGAATAAAATGCTAACATTCATTTTCTTTAACATTTACTGAAAATTCTCAGTTTAATGAGTAAACACACTTGATGCTTACAAAATTTGAGATTCTACATTAGCATTTAGTCATATTTGTTTTTACCAGGTAGAGTACCTGAATTTCTTTGTTATGAATCTTCAGACAAATGAACTCTTCTGTTTTTCAATTTTCAAAGTCCTAAAATGAAATTTATCTGATTATGTAGACATGATATCTTAAAACATGAATTTCTCAGAAAAGAAAAACCTTAAATGAACACATGATCATATATATTTTCCTGATATCATGTCAAATTATTGCATTTTACCTTTAACTACCATTTTTAAGGCAAAAGTAAAGAGGAGAAAGTAAAAGGATGCAGAAAAAAGAAGAAAGGAAAATAAGGGGTGAGAGAGAAGAGGAGGGAAAGTATGATTAAATATGCTTCTAGTATAGATGTGTATATACCTGTTTATTATTTTTCACATCCCATATCATTTTCTCCAAGCTTTCCAAACCAAATAATAGAGATAATTTGCACTAACTCCAAATGGCACCATTTTTACATGTGCTCCAAAACTATCCTGCTCCAAATTATGTACGAGTATGTATTTAGAGGTTGGGTTGTGAGTGGAGATCAGGGCTCTCTGGAGACTGAATAGCCACAGAAAGGAAGTAGAAAGGCTTTAAAAGCAAACTTCACTGCCCAGCCGGTGTGGCTCAGTGGTTGAGCGTCGACCCATGCACCAAGAAGTCGCTGGTTCCATTCCCAGTCAGGGCACATGCCCAGGTTGTGGGCCCAATCCTCAGTCGGGGGGATTGCAGGAGGCAGCCAATCAATGTTCTTTCTCATTGATGTTTCTGTCTCCCTCTCTCTTCCTCTATCTCTAAAATCAATAAAGAAAAAAAAAAAAAAAGAAGCAAACTTCACAAGGGGGCCTTGATCTAGATCTGTTTATCTCATTCTTGTATGCTTATTATGAATACTGCATTTTGGATGGCTATAGAAACTTGTAGAACACACCCATCACCAACTCAAAAGAGACTACCTAAAATCCATTCCAGTCATGCTATGAGACTTAAATCTAAGATCTCTGAGTAATGTGCATTGGTTTTTTCATCAGGTCTTAATGTGACTTCCCTAGATCTGGAGAATAGTGAGCTAAAAAGAGCAAAAATGCACCATCTTCACAAACAGATACATATACAATGTACAATGGTGGGAAAGAAAAACAATAAATACTCCCATTCAGAAAAGGAAAGAATGGGGGACATTCTATAAACTGGTTCACAGCAGTCCTAAATTTCAATGGGATGATACTCTGAGGTTCCCTACCCCTAGAGTAAGAGATGTTCCTTGGTTATGCCCTGATTCTATTCCTTGGGAGAAATTTCTTTGTTCATTGTTTTTCAACTCACTACCAACATCCTCTGGGAGAGTATTCCTTTCTTGGCTACATCTTAAGTGGAAATGGGAATATGTAGTACTGCTTTCTCAACTCATTTCCTGAGTATAATAGAAGGTTAGGTGCACAAAGATCACTTAAAGTCTGGAAGAGGAACTGACTCTTCAGAAACTCAGTAAGATTATTATCTATCTGCCTTTAGTCAGCTCCTTGGGCCAGCAAGAATCTAATAATGATTTTTTTTTTTTTAACTGAAAGGATTTAGGAGTTTTACATCCCTAATGTGCTCCTCCTTGCCCAGAGGTAAATTCTCAATTGAAAGTTTGCAATGGATTTTTGTTCCACAAAGTATTTCTCAAGCTTATCTTTCATTGTTTGGAATAAAAAAGTAGTTTCTGGACTTATTCTATTTCCTTTACCCTCAGTTTTGGAAACTTGCCAGTTCTTTCCTGAGTTTGTTTCTTGCAATTTATTGCCAAACTATCCAGTGACAACCAAAACACATAACCATCATTTTGCTTTCCAATATATTCCCCTAGAGCTACAAGAGCATTGGGAATATGATATACCTTTCATGTTGTTATGGGCCTTAGCAAATGTCTTACCATGCTGTAGAGCACAAATCTCCATCATTTCCATCTCCAGCACATTTCCCTACCACCAGCTGTTAGAGCCCGAAGACATTAAGATATATGTTAGGTTTTTATCAGGGAATCAAAATGCTTCAGGTACAATTTTTATATACACCAAGATAGTTAACTTGTAACAAATAACCCCAAAATTTCAATGATTTAAAGCAATAGAGGCACAGGCCGTTACTTTCCTATACATTAGCAATAAACAACTGGAATTTGAAATTTTGAAAAAAACCATTTAAATAGCACCAAAAAGAAAAATGAAATAGTTTTACATCCACAAAATATATATAGAATTCATATGTGGAATACCACAAATTATTGATGAAAGAAATAAAATAATTTCAAAATAAATGGAAAGAAAAGCACGTGTTCATGAATTGAAACATTTAATATTGCTAAGATGTCTGTTCTTCCAAGTCTGATGTATAGATTTAACAATCCCAATCGAAATCCCCACAAGCTTTATTATAGATATAAAAAATATTCTAAAATTAATATGGAAAGGCAAAGGGCCAAGGATTTGTGTATTATGAAGCTACCGGAATCAAAACAGTTGGTTATTGACAAAAAAATAGACACATTGATTAATGGTACAGAAAAGAGAGCCCAAATGTAGACCCACACAGATAGAGTTAATTGATTTTTATGGTGTTGAAGTAATCGGATACCTTTATGCAAAAATATGAACTACACACAGATCTCACACCTTACACAAAAGTAACTCAAAATGGACCAAAGACGTAAATGTAAAATGCAAAGCTAAAAGAAACTTCTAGAACATCTGAATGACCTTGTATTTGGTTATGTATTTTTAGATACAACACCAAAAGCACCATTCATTAAAGAAAAAAAATGTACTTTATTAAAACAAAGAAATTTTGCTCTGTGAAAGATAGTGTTAAGAGAGTATAAAGATAAGCCATAGACCAGGAGAAAATATTTGCAAATCACATATTTGATAAAAGACTTCTATCCAGAATACACAAAGAACTTTCAAAACAACAGAGGTATATTTTGTGCTTATGCTACATGTCATTGCAGATTGGTGGGGTTTTTATTTATCACGGTCACTCAGGGAATCAGTCTGATAGAGGCTCTGCAGTCATATTAACATGAGGCTTTAGGATTCCACCTGTCAGCTGAAGAGAATATGGAGACTTGGACAGCTTTGAACAGTTCTCAGTAGTAATTGGCACACCACCTCTGATCACCTTTCTTGGGCTAAAGAAAATAGTAAGACCTGAGGTGTGCTCGAAGAAGAAAACTTCCAGAAGAAAATTTTAGGTATAAAAAATTGGAAGTTTTGTTCAGCAATAGTAAGTATTCTGTATCAGGTTACTTACATATGCACAGATAGCTAAGAGGCCATTTAAATAATATTTTTTAAACATTGCATATATAAAATTATATAATTCATAGTATAGGAACCTAGTTTCTTTGCATCTTTGCAGGAGATTGAAAGTCTAAAGCATTATTCAATTTTCATTTTAGATATTGGATTGTAATTTAATTATTAGGTATCCATCTTAGAAAATTGTGAGAACTTTGAGAAGGCAGAAAAAGATAAAATAAAACAAATATGACTTTTGAAAATGATTTTATATAGCCAAGATTTTTGGAAACAAAATAACATTAGAGGACTGTCTAATGAAATCATGTCAACCTCTGCTGTTTCTTCTAAAGTTGCTGGATTCTTTGGTTCAATTAGACCTCTAAAGGGAATTTACAGACAATGAAAATATGAGAAGACCACAAGAGGGGTTTCCTAGCCAAAGGAAAACTATCACATTCAGTTAAGTTGTTGAAGTGTTTATGTTCCAAGAACTTTCATTTGAGAAATACAAATTATTCAAATTTTATTCATTTCCATAGATTTTTTAAATAAAAAAATAATTCAATATTAAAAACCACTGTCTTTTAATTAATAAAAACCTACTGCTGGAATAAACTACATCAATAATATATAAAAGTCTAGTGTCTGATGGGCCAAATGGAGAGGTCAAAAAGTATGCTTCCTCAGCTCCAAAAACTTGACAGATGAAAGAAGGACAAATTCAAAAACTATTATCAGCTAAGCACAAATTTGGAAAAAAATCCACTAATTGCTAATCAATTTGATATATATATTTTTTTCCATTTCAGTACAATCAAGCACCATAAGCTTGCACCACATAAAATATTGCTGTTTTTTTTTTTTTACAATAACCAGCTTTTTATTTTTGTTTTTCATGGTTAGTACAATCATAAATTGTTGGCCTGAAAAGAACAAACTGACAATAAATTTCTATAGATCTCAATTTAAAAAAAAAAAAAAAGATGAAAGAAACCCCAGCTAAATTCCTAACAGAGTATTCAAGTTGGTGGTCTCTGAGTGATACATTGTGGGAAGTAGGGATAAATGACAACTCAGAGTTATAAACCATATGCTCTTTGAAATAAATGGCATATTGAATGTTGCCTTGGATATGCAAAACATTTCAGTTTGAAAGGTTCACAAGCAAATTTACCCACAAAGCAATAGTTGCTTATTACTTTTTCAAACACATTTTCAAAAAATGAATATTTTAAAGTTCACCAAGTTTGTGTTTGGTCCAATCCATATTTGAATGTTGCCATTTCCTCTCCCTTTAACTCTTAAAGCAATAACACAGGAATAACCTCCTCCACATCTCCACAAATACATCATATTTAGTTTTCTTAAAACACATAGAAGAGAAAAACAATCATGGGCTAGGAAAAGTATGTTGAGTTATAAAAAGTAGATAGTAGTAGCATATAAGAGATTTTTGGTGTCAAATTCATCATTTGGCTGGATGGTCTTGGGCAAGTCTTTCAACCACTTTTGCCTCAGATTTCTCATCTGTAAAATGGAAAACACAATAGCATCTATCTCAAAGCATGTTTGTATTATATGAGTTAATATGGGCAAGTCTTTCAACCACTTTTGCCTCAGATTTCTCATCTGTAAAATGGAAAACACAATAGCATCTATCTCAAAGCATGTTTGTGAGTATTATATGAGTTAATATATATATTAACTCATAAAGAAGAGGTCCTGGCATATAGTTAAGCAAAAGTGAAGAGCATTAATCATTACTATTAGTGCACTGTCTGATATTGATGAGAGTGTTATGATCAGTTTCTTTTACATCTTTCTAACCAGACTTCTTTTATATTGACAGCTGAATCTAGTATAAATCAAATTCTAAAACACATTATGAGTGTTTTGCTCCATGTTTTGACATTGTATCAACTGGCATTGTTCCTTCTCACCATTGCCATCCTTTTACTCAAACTATTATCCCCTTCAGCAGAGCCTTTCTCACCTGTTTAAATGCATTGGAGAATTACTCATCGTCCAAAGGCAAGATCAATTTTACCGTTTGTTACAAGCTACCTTACAAAGAAGTGGTATCATCCTTCTTTGAGCTCATGCAGTATTTGCTATATTCTTGAAATTTAGAACTGTCTGATTAGAGCATCTGTCATTGTTTGCTAATTAAGACCAGAATGGCCATCGTATTATAACTTATGTCAACAAAATTCACATCTGTAGGTGGGTATTTTTGAAAGATTGAAGGGCACAATTTAATAACTTTATTCCCAACTCAGTTATGATTATCTGATGTTTTCAAAATTAACTTTGCCTTAGTTTCCATCCATTTACTTATTTCATAAACTTTTAAAACATTTTTTATTGTTAACACTATTACAGATGTCCCCCATTTTCCCCATCTTTGCCCTGCTCCACCCAGCCCCCCTCCCCCCTTCCCTGGCCTTCACTACACTGTTGCCTGTGTCCATTGTCTATGCATATATGTTCTTTGGCTAATATTTTCACGTTTTATCCTGTACCCCCACCTGCCTTTCTCTCTGACAGCTGTTCCATGTGTCCATGCTTCTGGTTCTATTTTGTTCATCAGTTTATTTTGTTCATTAGATTCCACATATTAGTGAGATCATATGGTATTTGTCTTTCTCTGACTGGCTTATTTTGCTTAGCATAATACTCTCCAGCTCCATGGAGTTATAGTATAACTATCATATATTCAATAAAAATTTTTGGAATAAAATATTCTGTGGGAAGACCAGTTGTGATGTAACTTCTCA
Source organism: Tadarida brasiliensis (assembly GCA_030848825.1). NCBI lineage: Eukaryota > Metazoa > Chordata > Mammalia > Chiroptera > Molossidae > Tadarida > Tadarida brasiliensis. The sequence continues at coordinate 67,621,372 of CM061265.1, read as the reverse complement.
ATTGCATAAATTTTTCTGTTGTACCTATGCCTGCACCTATTAGATACATATAATTTCCTCTTATATTGGTAGGAGGAGATAAGGCATATTTTCACTCTTCATTTAAGTTTGTAAGTCAGAGAGAGAACGACAATGATGAGGTTGCCACTAGAGCTGGCGATCACTGGGTGAAGTCTATTCTCTGGGCCTGCTATCTCTACTGGCTTAGGCAGTCGTGCTATAGAGTGTGTGACCCCACCCCTCTCTTGCCTCAGGGGTCCAGTGGCAGCCAACCTTACATTAGCTACTGGCCTTAAACACTGACAAGTGGCATACAGTGAACAATCAGGTTTCCTCTCTACAACTCTGAACCAGATGTATGAAAATTATTTACCAATGAAGAAAAAGGGCAGAACTTGAAAATTCTTGATACATGTGACTATAGCCCTTATACAGCGCATATATACACGAAGCTAAACTTATGAAAAGTCAGAGGCAATCGGTTGTGGAGAAATGCATTAAGAGAAAAATCCTGCAGCTTATGAGAAAAACAAGGTGGTTGCTAGGATTCCCTAGGTTCATACCACCATTGTGGTTCCCACTGCAGTCCTTCTCCTTTCATCTCTAATAACTGCAAGGAGTTTACTTACGTGGAAGAAATAGGATTGAGAACAAATTTTCTCTTTAGTTATTTAGTATAGAAGTGCATTGGGAAAGGACTTTCTGGGATGGCTTAGAAAGAGAGTAGTTTATCATTTGGGGGGATAAGTTAGATTTATGTTTGCCCAGGAAAGTATGAATAAATGCCATAGCAAACCTCTCCCATGAAAAATGTTTTATTTATTTTTGAATGATAGTTTTATGTATATAGTTCCTCCTTGAACAACATAGGTTTGAACTGCATGGGTCCACTTAAAGCATGGATTTTAAAAACCATATAATAGAAATTTTGCATCCTTGTGGGTTTTGCATCCACAGATTCAACCAACTGTGGTTAAAAACAGTATTTTTGCATTTCCAACCGTGGATTTCCAAATGCAGATTAAAAATGCTGTTTTCAATTTGAGGTTGGTTGAATCCACAGATGAGAAAGGCCCAACCACAGAGTCAAAAGTTACACACGAATTTTTGATGGCAGGGGTCAGTGCCTCTAACCCCTGAGTTGTTCAAGAGTTCACTGTAGTATGAATCTGTAACTATTAACCTTACCTAAAGAAATTTCAGGCCAATGTGGAATGTATTAGTTTTTTTTTTCCTGTGTTAACAAATTACCACAAACTTAATGGCTTAAAACAATGTCTATTATTAGCTTGGTTTTGTCAAAGAGAAGTCTGGGGTGGTATGCCTGGGTTCTTTACTCAGGGTATCAGAAAGCTAAAATCAAGATATCGGCTGGTTGAGTTCTTTTCTGGAGGCTCAGCAGAAATGTTGTTTCCAAGCTCATTCTTGCTGTTCCTTGCATTTGTAGGGCTGAGGTCTTCATTTCCTTGCTAACTGTCAACAGAGAGCTGTTCTCAGCTCCTAAAGGTCCCCCACATTTTTTGTCAAGTGTACTCTAACATTTTCCAGCCAGCAATGGTGTGTCAATCCTTCTATTGTTTGAATTTCTGACTTCCTTTTCTGTAACCAGCCCCAGAAAACTCTTGACTTTTAAAGGACTTTTCTCATTAGGTCAAGTTCACCTCAATAATGTCTCTTTCTTAGAGTCAATTGCAACCATTTAACATAACCTAATCATGGGAGCGATATCTATTTTATTCACAATCCTGGATTAGGACAGGATATTTGGGGAGTCATTTTAGAATTCTGTCTACCACAATAATAATTTTTACAGATCTTTAGATACAGATAGGCTTGCTAACAACTGTGTAATTAGAATGTCATACCCTGGCCGATGTAGCTCAATTGGTTGGGTGTCATCCAGTGCACTGAAAGGTTGCAGGTTCAATTCCCAGTCAAGGCACATGCCTGGGTTGTGGGCTCGATCCCCAGTTGAGGCATGCAGGAGGCAGCTGATCGATAGATGTTATGCTTTCACATAGATGTTTCTCTCTCCCCCTTCCTCTCTCTATAGAAACTAATAAACTATAATTTAACAACAACAAAAAAAAGAATATCAGAATGTGATTTTTAAAAATTTGTAATGTTCAATACCTAATATTATTAAATCAAAGAAAATGAAATATAATTTGGCCAATATCTTATATACCAAAAAGTGAAATTCATCTGTAAATAGGGAAATCAGGTATCTGATACTCATTTCTAGTAATTTAATGAAAACCACAGAGAAAATATTTCAGGTACATACTAATACCAGTTTTGAAGGACACAATGAATTTTTTTTATTGATTTAGAGAGAGAAACATCGATTTGTTGTTTCGCTTATTTATGTATTAACATTCTAATTATTTAATTAAATATCTACCCAATAAAAAGTTGTTTGATGATCTATATAGTATTTAAAATAGAAAAAGAACATAGTTGAAGTCTGTACTACATAGAAGGAAACAAATTTAACTAAAAGGGACACCCTGGTCAGTTTGAATACCATCTATTGTATGCTACTAAGACAAGTACATTCATATAATAATTAGGAATTGAAGAAGAAAATACAAGAACTTTTCAATCTACACCCCTTTACTTAACTGTTGAGGAAACTGATAGAGAGGGACTGTGACTTGCCAGAGAAGATACAGTCATTTGATGGCAGAGCTGGGACTAATGTTCCCATCTCTGATCTGAGAAAAAAAAGTTTTCTGCTACCTCTTAATATTACTGACATATACATGATCCCTTATGCCATTGTCTCAAGTGGTTTCAAAACATGAGTGTACAAATGTTCAGTCCCTTTGTCTGCCTTGAAAAGAACTGAAGACATAATCATTGTAAACCAAATTAAAAATTGAGTTAATTAAAAAAAGCAACAACAACACAAACAGTAACTTGATTAACAGTGTGCATCATTACCACTGAACGTCATAGAAAAACCACCCTGGGCTGGTGTGGCTCAGTGGTTGAGTGATGACCCATGCACCAGGAGGTTGCCAGTTCAATTCCTGGTCAGGGCACATGCCCAGGTTGTGGGCCAAATCCCCAGTGGGGGGCATGCAGTAGGTGGCCAATCGATGTTCTCTCTCATCAATCTTTCTATCTCTCCCTTCCTCTCTCTCTCTCTCAAATCAATAAAGAAAAAAAAAAGAAAAGAAAGAAAAACCACCCTGGACTTGGAATCAAGAATACAGGATACAAGCCTTGGCTCTGCCACAGATTGACTCATCATAACCTTAGTTTTCTCATTTAAAAAAATTAAAATAATATTTTCTGCTTCACAGGAATTTTTTGAGTATTTGCTGAGATATATGAGAAAGTACTAAAAAACAATGTAGAATATTGGATTGGTATTACCTTTGATACTAGACACTTAACCCTATGAACTATTGTAATAATATGAAGAAAAAATGGAAGACTAAACATGATGTTAAACTTCAGAGTGAAATTTTCAAAAATAGACTTAGTTTTATGCTGTTTATACTAACACTCAATCATAAATATATTTCACAACATTTCTTCACGGGTTGGTGGCAGCTAGAATTAATTCTTATGGTTTTCTTTAGTTGGCAAAGCCCCGTCTTGGTTAGAATCAACCTTATTCTGTGAACTCTGTTTTACAAAAGATGATAGCCAACAGTGTTGGAATTATTCATGTGGTCTATGGGCAGGGATTTTGGTATCTGGACTCAACCTTAATAAATTTGAGCCAAAGAAAACCCTTCACCAAAACCAAAGGACTCTAATTTTATTTTTCTTATTTAATACAGCTCTTAAGTATAAAACAAAGAATTTTGATCACCACCAAAGGCCTATTTCATTATAACTCCCTCAAATAAAAAATTGTATGTTTTGGAATCTGATTAAAATAATTATTCAGAATGTTCCTCAAACCAGCTATAAAATAGTGGGGTTGGAGAGAAACATAATGATCATCTACCCCAACCTGGTTATTTTACAGGTGATAAAATTGAGATGCACAGTCTAAATTATAGATAAAGGTTTCTAAAACCCAGCAAGCCTCCTGCAGGTTTAATACACAATGTGCATCCTCCAATTTAGGACTGAGGAACTGAAATAGTAATCATTCTTCTCTAAGAAATGCTAAGTCTGTTTGAATTAGTTATTTTCAGTTACTTTAGTATTATCAGTTCTTGAAATCTGCTTAGCTGTTTCTTTTTTATTTTATTTTTTTTTTATTAATTTATTTTTGTTACAGATGTTTCTCCTTTTTTCCCCATTGACACCCTCCTCCCCATCCCCCCACCCTGTCCCCAGCTTTGTTGTCCATGTCCATCACTTATGCATACATGTGCATAAGTTCTGTGGTTTATCTCTTCCCTCCCCCCCCACCCCCTCTTCTGAGGGGTGTCAGTTTATACCCTACTTCCACATCTTTTTATGTGAATGAAATACCTGCATTCTTCAGGTTGCTCTACAAAAGTGCTTTTCAAACTTAATTGCACATTGAAAGGAACAGGGGGCTTTAAGAAGATGCTTGCATCTCACTTCCAGAGATTTTTGTTTATTTAATCTTGAGCTGTGATTTGAGTGGGATCTCTTAAAAAAAAAATCCTTGGTTAATTTTATTGTGCAGCCAAATTGGAACCACTTCAAGGTCAACAAATTAGGCAGGACTGGCAGTGAGACTCTAAGCTATTGGTGATACAATTCTGGTGTCTTTCTTTAGTATCTTGAGTTCCTCTATTAATTGATCAGAACATTAAATGGAGAAGTGGCACATTTTGTTTTACACTTACAAACATTTTTAAAAGTCCAAATATTTGCTATACACTGGTAATTTAAATACAAGTAACATATATTCCCTGTTCTTTAGGAACTTTCTGTCATGGTGGGGTCAAATTAGGAGGCATTCCTGTCAATGACAATTATAAGAAAAAGGGGGAAGTGTTAAGGCAAGGCATGTGCCCAGCCAGTGTGGCTCAGTGGTCGAGGTCGAACATCGACCCATGGACCAAGAGGTTGCTGGTTTGATTCCCGGTCCTGCCCGGGTTGTGGGCTCAATCCCCAGTGAGGGAGGGGGCGTGCAGGAGGCACCTAATCGATGCGTCTCTGTCATTGATCTTTCTATCTCCCTCTCCCTTCTTCTCTCTCTAAAAATCAATTAAAAATAAAAATAAATAAAAGATGAGGCATGCATGGGTAATTTTGCCCACTGACATCATCATCAAGCATTTCTATCTATAAAACAAGATAACATTTTGTGATGAACAGATAAAGGAAAACAGTTCTTGGATAGGACAGCTGGTTTTCCGAATTCACTCAAACAACATGGATGGAGAATAGACACCTTAGTCCATTGTGCTGGAAGGGTGTGTGATTTTGCATGAGTCAGTTGGCATTAAAGAACAGTCAGTACAGTTCAAGAAAAACACTTCTGCAGATCCCTGAACACACCCTGCTCATTCATGCTCCCCTCCAGCTGCATGAATACTTCTCTCCAACAACATAACCTTGCAGATTCCTGCCAACCTGTAGGGATCTAGAAGGTGTATAAATAGTGATGAGGAACAGATGAGAAAATTTGTTTTCATAAATGACCTAGAGTAATTTAAAATATGAAATCTCTGCTACTGAAAGGAATTGAAACACCAGCCTCCCTTCTAAGTACAGCATCTGTTTTGTATTTTATTTGATGTACATCTGAGATAATTTTTTTTTAATTTGAAAAAAAGTGACACAATCAACTAGTGAGAAATTAAAACATTTATTTTGTCTGTTAGGTGTATGTAGTATGAACTAATTATGAAATGCCAACCTCAAATACTATTTGGATATAATTAGAATTATAATATAAGCTTGATGATTGAGACTAAAAATTATTTCTATATGATGGTATTTACCAAACTTGGGATTAAAATTCTTGGAGAGAGACCTAGATAAAGCTCTGTGAGGTTAGAAACAGTCTTAGCTCTCAGTGTGGTATCTGGTTGATTTAGTTGTTGAGCAAATACAGAGAGGTCCTCAGTTTGCAAGCTAAATGTGCATTTGCCATTTTTCTCACTTGAAAGTACTCAGAATCTGGTTTTAGCATTTCTTCCTGTGTAGCCATTTTTATAGCTTTTGAAAAAGAGTGTCTTATACAGATTTTGATTCAATGATATTAGTAGTAAAGTGTCACATAATAATTTCTTTATTACTTCATAGGACACATTCAGCAGAGAACTTTATGGCTAATAGAGACATTCAATCTTACAGTCAATGAACACCTAATAAATATGTAAAAATAAAAATATAAAATAAATTGAATTTATACACTGATTTTCAAAGAATTTATTATGGTAGTATATTACCTATATAGCCTTATGGATATAGATTCTTGATCAGTGGCCTCCAATTGTTTTCAGGGCTTGCAAACATTGGCAGTAACCATCCTAAATATTGTAAACCACTTAAAATAATGCTTCTCTTGTGTGTGCTTCCAACGTGGTGGCTAGCAAATTAGCCAGCTATATTCAAGTTTTACCAATCAAAATTAAAATCAGATGCTTTCTCAAGGGCACAGCAAAGCATTGCCCAGAGACTTCCCATTACTTCTCTTCAGTCACATTTAAGTTAAAGTATAATGTCCTATTCCTTTGGGGCTTATTAGTATCAAGAAGATGTCAAAACTATCTCTTCCTAAATTTAAAAAAGAGCATTCTAAATCCAAATTACACTGTTGGAGATAGGGAGGGTCCAGCACCTGTAAGTAGGTATTTTATCAATACATTTCATGATAAAAATATATGTTTATATATACGCCAACAATATATTTCAAGTCATAGGCACATAGTCAGACCCAGAATTTTTTATTATGAAACTGGAGAAGTAAGACAAATACAAAGTTCTACATCATTCTTTCTTGCTCTGCTGCCAAGCAAGCATTCAAAAACATTACTAGGATGTACACAGGTAAGAAAATAGGCACTTTTTGAAGTCAATTTTACTTGATCAAAGGTATAAAATTGATTTTTAAAGACATTTAATTATTTTTCTATATCAAATTAACTAATTTCTATCTCTAAAAATTAATTTTTCATACCATAAAAATTTATTAAGCATCAATTATATGACAGGCCCTGTGCTACACTGTAGGTATGTAATTATGACAAAAATAGCCATGGTGCCTGCCATCACAGAAAAGTATTGGGAAAGAGAGACATTAATCAGATTATTACACAAATTATTAATTGATACATAACAATGCTAAGTGCTTTGATGAATTGGCATGCTTGCTACCAGCGTATATAATAAAAATGCCAATAAAGAGCAAAGGTGGATAGTGTAAGGCAAAGTTGGAGATGCAGTCAGAAGAGTGTGTGGAGTACATTGGAATATTTCTATGTATTTTGTGTTCATGGGTTTTTTTTCATTTCTCTTTCTAAGGAGAGAGCCAGGCTTTGTCAATCCCTTGCCTCAAGGAAAGGTTTATTTCTTTCAGAATCTTGTTTTCCCTAAAGCCTGAGCTCCTTGAAGGAATTATTAGGGGGACAGGAAAGTAATGTCGTTTCTGCACGTTTCGATATTTGGTTGTCATTTATCAGCTCATTGTGTACTTCAAAATTGTGCCAAAGACATTTTAAGGTTAGAGTGACTTGTTTACTCGTAAATAATTAAATCTTATTTATTTATTTTTTTTTTGCAATTTATAGTGAAATGGCCAGCCAAATACCAGAAGAGGTACATATCCGGCATTGTATGCTTTTTAAGTTTCACAAGGGTTGTAACGCAACAGTTGCTACCAAAAACATTTGCGATGTTTATCCAAGTGCATTAGACATTTGTAAATGCCAAAGGTGGTTTTCTAAGTTCAAATCCGGTAATTTTGATTTTTCTGGCTCGTATCGATCAGGAAGACCAACAACTTTAGACAATGACATGTTAAGGGTGGAAGTGGAAGCAAATCCGTGTCAGACAATCGAGGAACTGTCAGACACTCTTAACCAACCTTGGTCGACCATCCAAGAACATTTGCAGCAGATTGGTACAGTAAGCAGAGCAGGTGTTTGTGTCCCGCATAATCTGTCCGAAGAAAACAAAGCTAACCGGTCCACCACATGCAAATTATTGCTTCAGCGGCACAATACAGAAGCGTTTTTTGATCGCTTGATCACTGGACATGAAAAATGGGTCCTCTATGATAATCCAAAATGCAAAAGGCAGTGGCTCTCTCCAAATGAATCGCCACGAAGTACAGCTAAGCCAGGTTTACACCCCAAAAAGGCACTTTTGTGTGTTTGGTGGAGTATTCGCAGGGTCGTTCATTTTGAAGTGCTGAAATCTGGACAAACTGAATGCAGACATTGACTGTGAATAATTGGATCGAGTAAATCAATCTTTAATTGAAAAGTGCCCAGCGATTGTCACAGAAAAGGCATTATTCTGCAACACGATAATGCAAGACCGCACTGCGCAAGACGAACCCTGGAAACAATTAATGAATTGTGGTGGGAGGTATTGCCTCACCCACCATACTCGCCCGATATTGCGCCATCGGATTTCCATTTATTCTGATCGCTACAACATTTTCTAAGTGGCAAAAAATTTGACAATTTGGATGATGTCCAAAATGCCATCTCCAGATATTTTGCTCAAAAACCAATTGATTTTTATCAATCCGGCATTGAAAATTTGCACACTAGATGGCAAAAGGTTGTTGATAACGAGGGTGATTACATCATTGATTAAAAATAAAAACTTGTTAAAAATTTATCTGTTTGAATTAATGTTGTAAAAACACGACATTACTTTCAGGTCCCCCTAATATTTTACCTGGGTAGAAAGTGATGGGAGGGGCTCTACCTATTATACCAGAGTGGGAGGTGGGTGGGAAGGTTCCTCTGGCTGATACATGTTGCCTATAGGGATCTAACTAAGACCTCCTCATACAATCGTAGTAGAATTTGTGTGGATAGAAGCTAAGAGTTCTTCAGGGTCCAATTACTGTTGCCAGAAAATTATGAGAACAAGGCAGTAAAAAATTTGGTAATTATCACCAAGGATAAGCATTCTGCATGCTAATTATTTGCTTTATATCACCAGAAGTGAAAGTTACCCATGTTCAGCTGAGAGATTCAGACTGGTTTAAAAGTATTATTTTTTTATTTATCTATCTAAGGCCTTCAGTCATCTGTGGAATTCATCTGTGATTTTTCTTGACCTACTTTTTTCTACATTGAATCATGGTATATTTTGTTGTTTTGATTGTTTTCAAATTTTTGAGCATATTCTGCTTTCTCTTTTTGTTACTTTTGTCCACTCAGGATTTTATGGGTTATGCTATATTAGCATTTAAAGATTTAGCTATCTAGTTGTAGTATTTTGTTTTTATTTTTGCTAATGGACAAGAAAGAAATGTTTGCTTTATAAAAGAGAATAGCCATGCTCCAAACAGCAGAATTTCATTGTTGTCTCTGATAGTGCATATCAGCTTTTGATTTTGTAGTTGATGGGTTTATAATATGCTTATTTTCATTAGACCTTGAACTACAATTTAGATCATCTAACAAGCAGAACTTGATCATGATATATTTGTTATTCTTGGACATAAATAGTACAAAGGTATATTAAGGAACATTCAATGCATTGATTCCTATACTTTTATAAATAAAACATGAAATTCTGTATTTTTATTCCCTATTATATGCTTAGAATTAAATTTCTCCATCACTCTCAGTCATTTTGGAATTATGTTCAGTATTTATCTCCTCATCAGACTGCAATCCCTAAGTGGACCAGCATGTCATACTGAGTTACAATATTCACAGTGACTTGCCTGGAAAATATCAAACCCTAAATCAATATTTATTGAATGAATGAGTGAGTAGATGGATGAGTTATATTTTCGATGGAAACATTTCCCAGTTTTCTAAGGTGTTATTTCCCAAATGACTTCTTTTTTAAAAATATTAATTCTTATTCTTCAATTCATTCATTTATTTAACATTTATTGAAAACCTGGTTTATGCCAGGCATAGTGCTAACACATTTACAATTCACAATGTAGTATGTATTCTCATCATGCTTAGAAGCTGACTGTAGTGACTGCCAAAAAAAAAAATTCTGAACATGGAGGATGTTTGGCTATGCCAACAGTGGCCTTCCTCTTTCCATGTGTCCTAGAAAGAAATTCAGGAAAGGAAATAGCAGTAACTATTCAACTGCAAATATGTTTTAAATATTATATGTAAGAAAAACTACACCAGCCGTGGTGTAGTTATAAATAAGGAGTCCTGGGAAAGGTTCACAGGAACACATGTTTGGATCAAAAAGTCTTGTTATGCATAAGACAGATTTCTGGAAAGGTACCTCAGCCAGGAGGTTCACTCACTAGCGTCTGCTATTATTAAAGTAGTAATAGTCAAAATATTTTATTTAGTGTGATATTTATATCACCCTTGCTAATTTTAGATACACAGTTGGACTTTTCCACTGTAACTCAGGAGAAAGGCCACCTTGAAAGCATATACAGCATGGGGCAAAAGTGGGCTTACCGTTGTGAGTACACAAAACAGAGTTTATTCTTGTGTTATTATTTATTAATTATTGTATTATTTTCCATGTGAACAGCTGTGAACTTACTTTTGTCCCACCCTGTATATATGTTATGCTACTATCCTCACTTGTTAGCTCACAGAACAGGCAAATTAACATTTACTAAGAACAGAGGCCTTCCTAGGGTTTTCTATATCTTCTCACATTTTATCCTTTAAACATTTCTAGGCAGCAATTCATACAGTCCTGCATAAAGATGAAAAAATCAAGACTTAGAGATTCTCATTTTCCACAGCTATTAAGTCATAAGGTCAGAATTTTATTCTAGTACACTGGGAATCAAAATTTCATGAGTTATAAAGTGAAATAAAAAAGATTTCATTCACAAAGACAGAATAAAAAATACCAGCACATGAAAATGGGGGAAATATATTTCTTGTAGAATGGAATTTCTAGGATTATATAGGACACAATCAAAATGTCAACAATAGGACAATAATGAACACATTTTACCAAATTTTCTTAATATAATAATATGCAATTATCAAGACATGATAGAAATGTATGTACTTAGTTAAAATATGTTTGTGACAATGATAAGAGTAATATGTACATTTTTCATTTTTGTGGAAAGTAGAGCTTTTATATTATATATGTATATGTGTAACATATATATATATATATATATATATTATAAAGACCTTGACACTATATTTCTAAGTGTATATATCTGTGTGAGTATGTGTGTGTAAATCTTGACAAGTAAAAACATAAAGAACTTAGTAGTAACAGATATTAATTTTATATCTTTATAAAATTTTTCTTTAAAAAGTTTTCAAATAAACAACCTGAGAAAAATAACCTGTAGGTAGTTGCCTTCAGAAGGTGGGATTTGATGAACTGGGGACAGGCATAGGCAAGGTGAGGGAGGTTTTACTTCTAATCTCATACAGTTTTTTTTTAAGTGGTAGATTTAGAGATATTTTCACCTTTTAGTGTTTTCCAGTAATTTTCAAGGAAAACTAAAGAGGGAATATTTTTTACATGTTAGAAGGGCTTTTAATTCCCAAAGATCACAAAATGTTGGAATCAGAAGTAATGCTCAGTGGATACATGCCATCATTCAGAAAAAGACATTGATGCCATTGTTTGCATGGCACCATGTTCTCTCTCATTCACTGATAAGAAAACTCAGGCCTAGAAAGATATATAGACTTTGTCTCTTGTTTTGAAGATAGCAAACTAGAACAGAAAGAGAATACCAGAGGGAATGATGCATGGGACAGATATGTTTCAGATAAGCTTCCTCACATGAGGAAGGTGGGGAATGGTATCAGGAAATCTGAGCAGCAGGGACCAGCCATGATCATCTAGTAATAGTAAAAATTTTAGTAACAGTGACCATGATCTTTGTCACAGTAGTTGCCACATTTTTTAGAAGTGAGGCAGTTTTTAGATTACATCATTTGTTTTTAGGTTACTTCATTAATTATCACATTGAATTTATGAGGTAATTCTTAGTCATATTAATTTTCAGATGTGAAACTGTCTAAGAAATTTTCATAGTTAAGGGATGTACCAGAGGTTTGGGGGAAAATAAATGTGTGCGTATATATCTCACACTATAGTATTGATTTTTGCTCCAATCACCATCCTTTTCTTTATTCTATTTATAATCTGAGGACAGACCCAACTGGACTTCCTGACAGATTTAATCTGGAAAATAAGGAAAAGAGAGAAGTTATAAATGATTTTAAAGTTTTTGGTCTGAGAACTAAAAAGATAGTTTTGTCTTCAACTTGAACAGGTAGACTTTAGGTAGATCCAGTTTGGGTGGAAGGAAGTCAAGAGCACAGTTTTGAAGGAGGAACATTTGTAATACTTTCAACAATAAAGATAAATTTATTTTTAAAAAGACTATAGTGAAAAAAACAAAAAAAGAATAGTTTTGGACTTATGTTTGAAATATTAGACCATTAAGACAATATATCAAGTAAATCATTGTATTTACATGTTTCAGATTCAAGAGAGAGATATCTGGGTTGGAACTATTAATTTGAGAGATAGCATACAAATGTATAATGATGATTGGATAAAATCACCAAAGTAGTGAATTTAAACAGAGAAAAGAATAGAACCAAGAAGTGAGATAAAGCGCTCATGATTGACATAAATGAGATGAGGAGGGCCCAGTAAAATAACCTGAGGTTGGCAGTGAACTAGTGAGTTAAGTGAAGAAAATATATCAAGGTGGAAAGGGTGATTACTTTTGTTTAATGTTTTTGATTATTAATTTAAAATGAGGACTGTAAATTAACTATTGGATATAGCAACGTAGAGATCATTACTAATCTGGATAAAGCCAGTCTTGGTGGAGAAATGGGAGTGAAAGTTTGGAGTGACATTTAAAGAGTATAATGGGAGAAAAGTTAGAGATATTGGGTACAGATAGTTCTATTGAAGTAACTCTTGAAGTGGCTGGAAAGGAAAACATGAATGGAGCTATTGCTGGAAGGAAAAGTGAGGTCATAAAAAGGTTATTATTTTTTAAAATTTATAGTGTGTGATGGTTAATTTTACGTGTCAACTTGACTGGGCCATGGAATACCCAGATATTTGAATAAATATTATTCTGGGTGTGTCTGTAGGGTGTTTCTGGATGAAATTAACATTTGAATCAGTAGATAAAGATTGCCCTCCCAATGTGAACAGGCCTCATCCAATTCATTGAAGGCCTGAATAAATTTAAAAACCAAGCAAAGGAGAATGTTCTTTCTTTCTGCCTGACTGTCTTTGAGCTGAGACATTGGTCTTTTTCTGCCTTTGGATTCAGACCAAAATTTATACCATTGGTTCTGCCAACTGCCAATCTTGGGACATCTCAATCTCTGTAACTGCATGAGCTAATTCCTTATGAATAAGTCTAGATAGACAGATAGATAGATAGATAGATAGATAGATAGATAGATAGATAGATAGATAGATAGATAGATCATGTTAGCTCTGTTTCTCTGGAGAACCCAGACTAATACAACATGGGAGAGATTATAGCATGCTTGTATACTGATTGGAATGATACAGAAAAGAAAGAGAGGGAAAATTTGTGAGGTTATAAGTTTTAGTAGGAGAAATAGAATGAGATTTATTGCACGAATGAAGAGATTGGAATGGTTCTTCTATAGTAACAGGTAACAAGCTACAGTGTATGAATACAGATGTTGGTTGGTAAATAGATTTGGATGTGAAAGTCTGGAGTTCACGTCTTTCTTTTGTTTTCCTAATGAAGTAGGGAGCAATGCCACTGGCTAACTGTGAATATGAGGAAAAGATGATGGTCTGAGGACATTAGACATGTAAAGTTTTTAGGGGAGTGGGAGAACAAATGTACTCTGCAGATGTATTAGGTTTGCCTGTTGAAACAAATACAGGAGCAAAATGATAAAATGGGGGCTAGCATTAGTCTAAAATTCTTTCTAATAAAGTAAATCTGTCTTGTGACTTGGCCCTTTTCTTTTCTCTTTCAATAAACTATTTTGCTACTTCTTTCCCCAAGTTAATAACCATCATGTGCCCAATACCCCATACTTGTCACTTTCTTTCACAAGCCTTTGCTTTAAAATTGTATCATTTTATCTCTTCTTATCACTATCCAATTTACTTATGGTTTTGTTTGGTATCTATTAGGCTGCACTCTACAGGCACTGATCAACTCATGCTGCTTAGGAGATAAAGGAATTCGTTAGTTCATATAATAGGCCAGATGTGAAGAGGGTTTCAGAATTAGTTGACCTAGAGACTCAATTTTGAATCTAGTTTATTTCAGTTTCTCCCTGCTGCTATCTATTCTCCGAGCTTCATCTAAGTCAATGTTTCTCAACTGGAAGAAATTTTACCCCCAACGAACATTTGACAATATCTAGAACTTTAAAAAAAAATCTTTATTGTTGAAAGTATTATAGATGGCCTCCTTTTTTCCTCCACTGAACCTTTCTACCCCACTCTTGTCTCCCACCCCAGGCCTTCATTGTACTATCATCTGTGTCCACGGGTTATGCATATATGTATGTAAGTCCTTTGGTTAATCTCTTCCCTCTCTCCCTCCTTCCTTCTGATATTTGTCAGTCTGTTCGATGCTTCCATGTCTCTGGATCTATTTTGCTCTTCTGTTTATTTTGTACATTAGATTCCACATATAAGTGAGATCATGTGATACTTATCTTTCTCTGATTGGCTTATTTCACTTAATATAATACTCTCCAGTTCCCTCCATGCTGTCTCAAAGGATAAGAGATCCTTCTTTTTTCTAGCTGCATGGTATTCCATTATGTAAATGTACCACAGCTTTTTTATCCACTTATCTACTAGTGGGCACTTGGGCTGTTTCCGGGTCTTAGCTATTGTAAATATCACTGCTATGAACATAGGGGTGCATATATTCTTTCTGATTGGTGTTTCAGGAGTTTTAGGATATATTCCTAGAAGTGGGATCTTTGGGTCAAATGGCAGTTCTATTTTTAATTTTTTGAGGAAACTCTACATTATTTTTCAGTGGCTGCCCCAGTCTGGATTCTTACCAGAAGTGTACTAGGGTTCCCTTTTCTCCATGTCCTCGCCAGCACTTGTGTGTTGATTTGTTGATAGTAGCCATTCTGGCAGGTGTGAGGTGATACCTCAGTATTGTTTTAACTTGCATCTCTCTGATGATTAGTGACACTGAGCATTTTTTCATATGTCTCTTGGCCATCTGTATGTCTTCTTTAGAGAAGTGTCTATTTAGATCCTTTGCCCATTTTTAAATTAGATTGTGTGTCTTCCTTTTGTTAAGCTATATGAGTTCTTTTTTTTTTATAATTTATTTTATTATTAATTTGTTTTTGTTACAGATGTTTTTCCTTTTTTTCCCCCATTGACACCCTCCTCCCCCTCCCCTTCTCCTCCTCCCCATCCCTGTTGTCCATGTCCATTGGTTATGCACCCATGCACATAAGCTCTGTGATTTATCTCTTTCCCCCGCCTCCCCCCTCCTCTGAGGCCCGTCATCCCGTACTCCACCCTCCATGTCTCTGGGTCAATTTCGTTGTTCAGTTTGCTCAGTTCTCCTGTGTGTTGCCGGCTTCCTCCATTGGTGGGGGGGGTCGCCCGGCTCCCCCGCTCCGCCTGGGTTCCCCCGCGGTGGGGGCAAAGCTGTATGAGTTCTTTATATATTTTGGAAATTAACCCCTTATCAGATGTATCATTGGTAAATATGTTCTCCTATATAGTGGGATCCCATTTTTTATTGTCACAACTGGAAGGTTTCTACTAGCACCTAGATTGTAGAGGACATTGATGCTGCTAAATGTCCTACGAACACACAATAAAGAATTATTTAGTCAGAGTAACCCTGATATTTCACTGAACAATTTTAGCAATAAAGGCTACATAATTTTTATTCATATTCAGTGAGGGGAAGATAGGAGACTGATTTTTTTTTTTTTTTGGTCTATAACATGTTTTTTAGAGTGAAGAAACTTTCTAGAAGCTGTTTGAATACTTTCTCTCATGTTTCCTCAGACCAAGTTGATTAAAACTCATTCTTTAATCTAATCACTGGCAAAGGGGATGAGATTGTCATGCATATCTTAGAAAAATCAGGGTTCAGCTTTGGTCACAAAATTGTATTGGTGGGGTTAGGTAAACTAAATGTTGAGCAGTCAGCCACAGTCATTATACCAGCTAAATTTTAATCTGTCCTAGTAGATATATGGGCAAATATGGTCTGAAGGAGTTAACAGGCAATTATGCTTACATGGTGTGCTAAATATTCAATTCTCCGATTTTCTTAGTACATCTAGAGTGCACACTGGGAAAGACAGCCAAGAAATGACAGATTATGTTTCTCTCTATATATTTAGAAAACACTAGCACTCTCTTAGGCTTGGGTAGATGGATACATCACTTTTGGATAAAGAAGGTTGAGATGAGAAATAAAAACACGGCAGAAGGACAAGTTCCAGATGTTTGCAGAAATCATTCCCCAGATACATGACAATGTGTTGCCTACCAATGGGACTGCAGAAAGTATTCCATTAGCAGTTGCCTGGTAACCAAAACACCAACAGCACTGCCAACTCATGAAAAGTATAGGGTCAAGCCATTGTGCTTTCTCCTTCTTTAAAAATCTTGGATAGCAGCTGACTTAGTTTATTTACATAATTAAAAACAAAATCTGTATTAGTCAGAGTTCTCCAGAGGAACAAAACCAGTAGGATATAAAAGGAGATTTATTATGAGGAAGTGGTTCACACAATTATGGAGTTTAAAAAGTCCCACCATTTGGCATTTGCAAACTGGAGACCCAGAAAATTTGGTGGTATAATTCAGGCTGAGTTCAAAAGTCTGAGAACCAGGGGAGCCAATGATATATATATATCCCAGTTGGGAAATAAGATGAAATAAAACGCCCTAGCTCCAGCAGTGAGGCAGGAAAATAGGGCTGAATTCTTATTACCTCTGTTTTTTGTTTTATTCAGACCTTCAGTGAATGGGATGATTATTTTATTTTCCATTAAATAGTTTTCAATGATTATTACTTCTTAGAACTTTTATTATATCATGAGGCATTATAGCATGTTAGCTAAGACCATGAATTCTGAAACAAAGCTATAGTTTTGAATTTTGACTTTGCCACTTAGTAGTAATAATCTTGAATAGGACATGTAAAATCTCTGTATTTCATTTCCTTATGCATAAAATTTGAATAGAAATAACATTCACTTTAAAGAAATGTTGTGAGGAGTGTTGAGAACAGTGCATGGCACATGGTGAGAGTTAAAAAGAATAGCTATTGCTATTATTTCTATTTTTTCCTGGTCTTATTTTATAATGTAAATGGAAAGAGAATTCATAAACCTACTTAACTTTAAAGTATTTTTGTTAGATATATTATTTTTTTTTAGAATTTTTGTAATATATATCAGAGATGGATTAATGTTATAACATAAATCAAAGATGGATTATGTTGAGCATAATAAAGAATTTTGCTCACTGGTATATCATTGTATGCTGGTGTGAGCACCTGTTTACCTACCAAGGCCAACACTTTTATCTTACTTGTGTAAAACTGGGGTCTTTGAAAACAGAAAGGAATTTTCCAGAGAAAAGCACCTTTGACACAGTGATTTACTTCACATGAGAGCCAGAAGGAGAACATACAGACTATGATTTGATGATGCTCTTTGCAGCTGGGCAGCCTGACTTGGAGGGGAAGTGAGGGATTTGTTGATGAGCTGGAAAGAGTGAGTTGATGTACTTGAGTATGGTGTGTGGGTGGAGTGGGGAAGGAAAGGGAAAGATGGCATTGGAGCATACTAGGAAGACCACATCAGAAGTATGTTTTGGGGTAAGTGATACAGAGATAAAGTAGGGGAGTGGTTGTTTCCAAATTCACACTCATAGTGGAGAAAAGGCAATACCAGGAAGTGCTGATGTGTGCATCTGGGAACATTGTTTAGAAATTATTCATTTTGTTTAGACCCAGACACAGGATCCAAGCTGGAAGGAACTTAAAAATTCTGTCTCCAAAATCATCCAAAACAGATGATGGTTGTCTATGCTAATTATGAAGCCTCCCAAAGGAGATTTTCCACAATATAATGGAACTTCAGTCTATATGTGATAGCCATCATCAACATATGTACATTTTAATAGTTATTAAAGCAAATACAAATGAAATGGAATTTACTAAATTAACATGCATCAAACTGGACAATCTTATTTTATCCTACTTTTTCTTGCCCTAATTTATATGAGTCATCAATTTAAAGTTAAAAAAATATTCTTATATTTTAAATTAGAGAATGTAGAGGGTTTGTGCCTCCTTCATTTGTCCTGTTGGCTTTAATGTCTTGACTTTTGTTCTCAAAAACTCAGTTTTAGTATTAGGTTCCTGGGCCAATTGCATTCTCTAGTCATGAAAATTGTTAAGGGATGGAAAACCATAATGAAGTTAAGATGTTGCCTTGTCTGTCATCTTGAATTATTTTCTTGCGGGATTTTGCAGAGGAGGTGGAGATGGAAATGGAAAGAATAAAGAAAAGAATCAAAGGGCCAAAAAATAATGAGCAAAGACAAAAGAGGCAGAACAAGGATATGTCAAAATAATTTTTAGGGAAATGTTTTCTAGAAAATTAATTCATAATCAAATAATTTGTTTGGAACGTGGGCCATCCTTTTCTTTAGTGAAGTCTACTGCCATCTTTGTTATGAGACTTTCAGACCAGAGCTTGGACTTTGGTTTGATTTCCACATTTATCTTTCCTGAAATTTTTAGATATAGACAAAAAAGATGTGTTGGCTCCAGGGGCCATTACATTAAATTTAATGAGAAGCCTTGAGAAGCAAGGAGAACAAAGTCATAAGAATATAAAAACATAGTAAAGTTTTTATTTTATTTTACTGGTGGTTAAAAGCTGAGTAATAAGGGATAGCATGGTGGTTTCTCTTAGGAAAACCCCTAATTCAAATTCCTACTCCTATTACAGTATTCTAATTTCTTCATTTGAAATATGCTTCTTGCCACTGTATAGTTAACACTTACATCCTGTTTTTCAGTCTACAATGGCAAACTGGACACGCACTCATGTATCTCCCCTCCATCCATAGATCCCATTGAATGGAAGTAAAGATATTAAAAAATGAGTTCCTTGGAATATTATAAACAAGAGAGGATTCATCCAGCAAACCAGAGATTTGACAGACTTTTGGAACTCTGGAAGTAGAAGGGGTTATACTAATAGATAAAGCAGATTGATGAAAAGAGTCTCAGCTTTGAAGAGATGCAGGAGTAAGGTGCTGCAGGTGAGTGAGACACTCTTTCTAGCCAAGCCACAGGGAAATTCCAAGTTTGGAGCTGGCAGACATCTAAAGATTGGGCAGAGTCACAGAAACCCATATGGTCTAAGGTGCCTCCTCATCCTCCTGTGCATTTTTGGAGCAGCATTCTAGAACATTTGTTCACAGATGGAAATCCAAGACATAGCTTTTATACAGAGTGAGTAATAGATTTGGAGAGGGGTCCATCACAGTCCATGTAGTGAAGTGAAGGAAGTAAAGAAGAATTTGAAAGGACATCATAAATCCATAATAGTACAAGAAAAGAGAGTGTGTGTCAGAGTGTATTGTGGAAAATCTGTCTACTTCCAAAGTAAAATGTGCTTTACTTTGGCATTTGTGGAATTCTTGAGCTAGTCTTCCTACTCTCAGGTATGTACCATAAAGGAAATCTTGATTTTCAATAGGATCCCTCAACTTACATGGGGATCTGTCAGCCCTTCCTATTTAGGTAGACAGACATAACTACCAAACAGAAAAAGTATTATAGCAATTGTTCTGAGTCAAATAAAATTATGTTTATAAACATGGGTTGTTAACCAAGGGTTATTAGACTTTTGAGGAATATGTAGCCTGAAAGAGAAGGACCGAGATGGACAAACAGAACAACAGATCCCAGACATAGAAATAGTGCAAGAAATGGTAGAGAATTTTAAAATTCTACTATGTATCTTTAGACATACCTGAGAGAATATATCATCCCTGAAGGAAAACAAGTTATTAGGGAGTAGGAGTAGTCATAGACCAAGAAGAAAATTTAAAAACTAAAAATATTCAGAAAATTAAAAAATAATAGTAGAGATAATTTTTAAAAAAATAATTAGGTGGTTGTAAATAGAGTTGAGCAAAATGATCAGCCAGACCTCAGCAAAAAGAAAAAAGATGCAAAAATGTTAAAAGATATGAGAGACACAGAGAACCCATTTTCTCGTATATATTGCTGATGGCAAGAATGGAGAAAAGTGGCGCTGAGGATGAGGATAATTAAATAAATAGCTGGTCATAGAAGGCCACAGGGAGAAGGAATATTTGAGCAAGAAGATGAGAGTGTGAGTCTTGCAGATGACTGTGGGATAAGCTTTCAGAGAAAGGACTCTCTCTGCAAAGGCCCAGAGGTGGAAATGTACCTTGCTTATTTGAGAAATGGCAAGGACGTTACTGCAATTGAACCTGAGTGGCCAACAGTGAGGGTAGTTGGACATGAGATAAGAAAGTAACAGGGGCCAGATTTTCTTTGTCCTACTTGACCATTGCCAACTCACCCTAAGATGAATAAGGAGCAATTGGAGGGTTTTAAACAGAGGAATAACTTGTCCTGACCTACTTTTTAAAAGGATGACGCTGGTTGCTATTCTTAGTTAAAGTATGTTTTGAATAACTTCTTTTTTTTTTTTCATGAAGATTATGTGGGTTATACTCTGAGTCTTTGAATATTTGAAGCTGTCTTTCTATTGCTTCTACTGAGTGAGTAACAATGTCTTGGATTCTAAAGTTTTCACTTAAAAATTCGGTAGATATTATGCTAATATCTTCCAGCATTTAATGTAGTACAAGAGGAATGATTGTTATTCTTTTTGTGTAAAAATATTTGTCATATCATTTTTGAGAAGTCTCTGATATTATTTACTTTT